>PVJX010012197.1:0-51083 GCA_004027295.1 Dolichotis patagonum
CTATTGGATCATATATATTCTTAGAATCTCTGTTGGAATCTCTTTTATAATTAAAAATAATGAGTTATTGTTTTATCAAAAGAAGAAGCAGCAGCTTCCCCCTCCAAGCTCTATGAGGGTTGCTTTTATTATTATTCATTTTAACAATTCAGCAGCAGCCAGTTCCCACCTCAGCCAGAGCCTCCGCGTGCGATCCTGTGGAAATGTCCTTAGGTAACCGGATGTGCCCACTGGTCATGGAAGTCAGTTCTACTAAACAGGAAGGATTTTACCTGTCTGAATAAATATTCCCAGGGCTACTCTCACTCTGTGGGTTTGAGATGTGTGCACGCAAGAATGGTCATCACCATAAATCGATAGTTTCTGTGAAGCTGCAGATTTCAAGCTGACAGCAGCTTTTTGGTTCAAATGAAGATCCTCGGGTGCAGGCCTAGCAGTGCATGCTAGGAATAAAGTATGGCACTGATTAACCTGCTTGGTTAAAGTATATCTAGCATGAATAGGAAAGAGAATCTTTATTCCTTTCTAGGTGAATTGGCTAATGGATAATGGACAAGAAGGGAAATACAATGATATTGATTGAAATTGATGCCATATACATCAGTCGACATAAGCACATACACTGCAAACTCATGATCCACAGCTCAGCATGTCATTCACATCTACACCCAGATGCTGAGTTTATCAGAACAGGTACATTGTGACCCTTACCAGTGACCCTGGAGGTGAGAGCTGAAATGGTGGGGATGAATCAAGTACCCTAAATAAAGGAAGACCCAAAGAGAAGAAAAGAGGACTTGCATGGAAAGGCCACTTTGTGAATTGTTAGGAGAAAACAGGAGAGGAGAACATTAAGAGGTGATGAAAATATGTACAGAAATTTTTATCTTGGAAGTATTGGACATTCAACTCAGGCCTTTCACACAGGGCTGCATCACCAGACCTTTACTTATTTATTTTAATTTTGAGACAGGATCTTGCTAAGTACACAAAAATAAGGCAAAAAAAAAGATTGTCAGAGAGATAGAAAAGACAGTTCTCTAGCGGGTCGAGAGCATTTTGGTATTGGTAGCTATTGGGTGATGGCAAATACTGTAAAGAATTTGAGGCTTAACAGGAGATCTTGGACTTGACTTCTAGTAAATCAGTTTTATATCTCTTATACAACTATGAACCTAAATCATCCCCAATTATGAAGTATGATCTTACTGGGAATAGGTACCAGAGCTTATGTTTTCTGGGACTCCTTAGAAAGAAGCTGTTATACATATTAGAGACCAATAGATATTTTTCCAAAACTATGAATGAATGAGAGGATAAATATATACTGACCTGACTTAGGTTAATATCTTTATACAATGACAACTGCCATGTTAAAGAAGTTATTGAATATTAGAAAAATGAGATAAAATAAACTACATAGATATATGATAGCTTCAGATATTCAAGCAATAACATCTCTTTGATTCCCTACCAGACCCAATTGGGAAAGAAGCTGTGTGGAAATTTCAAAGGAAATAAATGAACTTCTTTGACTTAACATAACCTTGTCAAGATTTGATATCATTCATACAAAATGCCCCACATGTAAGATAAAGCATATATTTGCCACCACTCAGAGACGGGAAGCAGACTGCCATTGTGCTTCTGGTTCCTTTGAGGTAATATAAACGTTCTGAAACTGAATTGCAGTGATACTGGCACACCGTGTATGAATGTGCTAGAAAGTGATAATTGTAGACCTCATATAGGTGAATTTGATGGCGTATGAACTATTCTATGATGTGAATATGTCCCTTACACATTCAGTTCCCGTGTTAGAAACTTAATCCCCACATTCGTATGTTAATGTAATTTGGAGGTGGGCTTTTAGATAAAGTTAACAAGTTATGACTTTCTCAAGGACATGGGTAGCTTTGTGAGCAAAGACCCCAGCTGCATGCTTGCTCTGTCTTGCCATGGGACGCCCTTCACGATGTTGTGACTCAGCGAGGAGCCCTTGCCAGAGCATAGCACCATGATCTTACTTCTCAGCCTCCAGCATTTAGAGCCAAATAAATCAATCTTCTTTATAAATTATCCACTTGCTGTATTTATTATAACAAAATAAAATGGACCAAGACCATGATGTACAAATTCTTAAGGAGGAAGAAGAATGAATGAAGGCTAGTGTTTCTGCCAGCACTGGCTGTCCAGTGTCAGGCACATTGCTGTGCCTGTGACCACTTAACCATAATGATGCATGTTAAGAATTATTTTTGTGTCCCTGAGGCTTCTTAGAGCTCCAAGAGGTTCATAGATTTCCGGTCTTTACATGATAGTATTCAGATTCCTGAGTACTATGCGATTTGCATTTCCCAGGATGTCCATTGATAATCATTATCTTTACTGAGAATATTTCTTAAAATCTGGAATCGTGGGGACCAGAGAATGTTCCCATCCTTGCAAATCAGCAGGATCAAAGTATACAAAGAGATTCTTTAACTTCCTTTTATCTAAGTTATGTTTGTTGGGCATGATCTATAGTTATAAGACCAAGGAGTACCAGTGGAAGTGCAGTCATAGTTATGCTTAATAAAATATGACCTTTAAATACATGTTCAGCAGAAGTCTAGCTCTTCATATATTAGAAGACATCATCCCATCTATTCTGCGTTAGTGTTTATGCATTGTGTTGTAGCTGGGTGGAGATGTGTGGTTGTTGCACTGATCTTTAGGTAGATTTCCCTGTTCTAGGCATTTTCCCATTTTCAAATGGGCATGCCTATCACAATGCCTGGGTGGTAACTGGCTCCCATTAGATACTGGCTTTGTAGGGTTTGGAGGCACCTATATTCATAATATAGGAGGATGGACTCTATTGTAATTCAGGCATTGCTGGATGAAAGAGGCTCTTTATTGAAACCAGCTACATTTTTTTTTCTGTACTTGGTAATGTTATTCTTACTCTGAGGCAGTGGAGCATTTTGAGACTTGTGAAACTTCCTATAGCCATTGGAATTAAAATTTAAACCTTTTATCCCTCCAGAACTCAGGACGTTTAATTTATCAAGATTCATAAAAAGACTAGTAATAAACCCTGTCTTTATTTAAACGTGGGCAGCATTGACTTCCTGCTGTAGAATTCCAGTGCACATTATCAGGGCCCTCCATCTACTTATCATGGATCCTGCATGTGTACAAAAAGCCATCTTTGTCAGCCAGGGGGAGATTTTATTAACTAAAGGTTCATTTGTTCTTCAAGTGACACTATCTCTTTGGAATTACCAGATGTTTTTCAAACTGTGCCGGTGCTCCTTTTATTCTGATGATGGCAAACGTTGAATGTGGTGAATAAATATTGGGCACTGTCCTCGGTCATCTTAAATAAATGTGATAAAATGAAAACATGTCGCCTCTAAGGTCTCATTTGTTCCTGGGATATCCACAGCACATTACGGCCTGCAGACAATGAAAAGGGAAATCAGCCCTTCACTGGGTGTTGCATTATGAGTCGTTCTTGTCATTTTTCAGATTCCATTTCAGATTAATATGTGGTGAGAGATAAGATGGCGTGTATTTAAATGATGACATGGTACTGTTGTTGAATTGTTTTTATTATAATGGCACATATAGACCTTTAAATATGTGGTGGTAGTAATCCTTAGAGATTTTCATTGAAAAGAAACAGTGGCAGAGAATCAATCGATGGCACATTTCCTTTGGCGACAGGTTGTATAAAGACAATTGCTATATTTTAACCTTTTTTTTTTTTTTTGCTGCAGTGGCAAGGGACCAGTGACCATACCTTAGGTGAAGCACAAGGGATTTCATTTAACTGGATGATAATAGAGCTGAGATTTGGTCACTCATTGTTGAATAGTGTATTAAATATTTATAATATAAAAGAAATGGGAAAGAACAATCTGTCAAAACAGACATTTTGGAATCATCATGCCCTTCTTTTATGGGTGATGCACGACACCCGTGAATTAAGATTAAAAAGAGAGATAAAGCAGAATCTTGCTTTCACAGTGGGGGAAAAGCTTATGAATGCTTAGATAATAATTGCTAATAATTATACTCAAATCACATTACATCAAGAAATTGAGATGTGAACCAGACTAGGGCAGTAAGATTTCACAATAACAGCTACAATTTTTTCTAATTTATTACATTGTCATCCGCCTTGTGATTTAAAATCCTTTTTCACAGTCTCCAGTAATATATGGAATTATTAAAAGTTGGCGACTGTCTGTTTTTCAGAAATGGAGAGAGAAATGAAGTGTTTCTGTGGGTGTTGCTGGAGCCCTGTTGGAAGGGTGGTTAAGTGTCGCTGATTAATTCCTATTCTCTCCCTGATGAAATGGAAAGGAAGACAATTTTCTCTTCTACCCAGTGTCTCATTGCAAACTGCTGGCCAGGAGTTGTATGAGCATTTTCCTTCTTCAGTATAAATTGATTTGGTGTGAAAAATCTCAGATGGTTCCACTTTAAGGCAATGTTTTATTTGTTGGTACAGGACAAATGTAGAGCTAAGTAGATTTGTAGGCTAATTTATTGAGCATTTTAATGGTGTATATTCTCTATGTTGGTGTGTTAAGTACCCTGCCAATGCTCCTTGAGCTGTCTACTGTTCATGGCATGCCTGACTCATCTTAATTAAATTCCTTCTTTCAACAACCTCATTTTTGTTCACAGGATACATTGCTGTCATTGTGAAACATTTTCTAGGAAAATTGAGATACATTTTTTCATAAATTGAGCCCTTTTCCTCTCATTTTAAGACTCTAAATATTAGTCAGCTAAATTAATATTAAGTTACTATGTACTCAAAGTCAGTACATTGTAAGTCTTTCTAAAAAATATCCTCTGCCTGGAGGCCTGGGAAGAATGTGATAGAAGTGAAAAGAATTTGTCGGTGTGTTGGGTTAGTGATGGGTGAAATGACTTTATGTGGTTCATCTCCACCTCCCATTGTCCTGTGCAACCCAGGACAGCATTGCACAAAAAGACAATGATAAAAGGGCCTCCCAGAGCATGCTTCTGCTGCTGGCCTCTCCCAAAGTAATCTCAAGGGATTTCCTCTTATATTAACAGGAGAGGAATTTGTCTTGAGCTGTGGGTTTCCAAAGAACACACAGATTTCCTGCTCAGGAAATAAGACACCTATGGAATTATATAACTCAAGTCAACTGCTATGCTGGAGGATGGTCAAAAATGAGCTGCCACATTTAGAACTTTATCATAACCTTCTGAAGTTTTTCTTACAAAATGACACATGAGCTTTTGGCATTTGTCACGGGGACTAGGCAGTTGTCATGTCAATGTCTAGACATTATAAATTGAGCTTTATAACCAAAAGTAGTTAATTAAGCAAATCAAAACAGCAAAACAAAGGCAAATTCATTCTCTGTTCTGTCCCCTCATTCTTACTGGTAGAGAACATGTTTCAGTGAAAATTATTACCATGATTTACCACAGGTATTAAATCCTCAAGGTCTTTCCCTGTTGCATGGTAGCCCCCAACTCTCCAAAACATACCCATTCCCCTGGGGAGAGTAGGGCTGTATGTGTTCTGTTTCCTTGACCTGCCATATCATAACCCTTTCCCAAGTTACCTTTTACTTCTCCATTTAATGTCAGACACAAAAATGCTCAGAAAAGGCTCTGCTGGAAATCTCACCCATGCTGTAACTCCAGATCTTCAGAACGTGTAAAAATCTCTTTTTATGCCATTTCCTCTAGTCACATGTCATACCATATATGTGTGTGTATCTGTAGATGTGATGGAAAACTATGGAAAATGTTTAACTTAAAAAATATATATATGTATTACAGTAATATATATATATGTTATTGTATATATTACAGTGAAATATATTACAGTAAATTTAAAGTATATATTTTGTAGTACAAATATTACAGTAAAGTATGTGTATTATAGTAAAATATATGACATTAATTCCCCTCAAAATACTCCCCTTACTTTGAACACATTTATTCCATTATGCTTGCCACTTTCTGAAGTAGCTCCAGCAGTCCTCTTTCATTCAGAGGACCATAGTTAAAACAAAAGATCATTAGGACCAAGAATGCCCTGTGCTCAGTGGACAACAAGGGGAGGCACTTGCGTACAAAATAACAGGCCATAATTTGAATTATGCACAAGGTGGGAGGAAGTACTTATCTTAAGGGCTAGTACATGGTTCCGGCTTTACTTTTTCCTTGAGTAATTTAGGCACTAGATTTGGATCTTGAATAGATGACTTGAGATTCTGCATTGAAAACAGACTGTAAGGGCACTTAATGTAGCCATAACTTACTACTTATGTGATTATTCGGTTAATACTCTCTCCTCCATAGAGTATAGGCTACAAGAGGGCTGGAGTGCTATCTCTTTAGCTATTCACTGAATCCCCAGGATCAAGCCCAGTGCTTAGTATGTCATTGTTCAATAAATATTTAATGTGAAAGAATAAAATGAATACAGGGCACATCAAGATAATGCTCCTTGGCATCTATCCCCTGAGGCATGCACTACAGACAGCCAAAAAGCACATCTCAAGCTTAGAATCTACTTGCATCTATGTATTTAAAGACTGCTTCAACACCCCTCCAACCAAAAGCTTACGTTCAATTATCCACCTCATTGTTTCTCTAAGGAACTCTTTAATTAGTCCTGTTTTAATTTGCAACCTATTAACTTTGATATTTCCAACAAAAAGAAACCATATGCTAATTTGGAAGACTTCTCTCCTTAAAACAAATACATTTTATACCTAAGAAAATGTCTGGAAAGGGTCCATGTAGCCTGATGGCATAATGACTCATAGGGCAGAGGCTGTCCGTGCCAGACCAGAATATTATGCACTACTAGGTAAATGACCCATGTTTGCAGAATTAGCATGCATGCATTCCAAAACACATATTTACCTGGTATTCAGTAAGCATTCAGTAGAACTGTTACAGTCTAGTAAGTAAATAGCATGTTTTTCAAAATTAGAATGTGTACCAAATATGTATTTACCCAATAGGCTGGAACAATGCAAAGAAGCATTCCCAGTCTTTATTCCATCTAGCTGACATACGAATGTGGCTTTCATATTGTTCTGAATATGAACATAGTGTTAAAGAAGATGTGTGATTTCTAGAAGGGTAAAGAGTTGTCATCTAGAACAAGCCAATTTGAGAAGGAAAATTCAGTGCTGTGATAAAATGTGCTCCTGCTATTTATTTCTTTCCCTTTTCTCCTTTTTCACCCTCTTGTTCTTTGCTCTTTGTTTTCCTTTTTTCTTGTTTCTTTCATTTTCTCTCTTGTTCTCTCTTTCCTTTCTTTTTCTTTTTTGCAAACTCCTGGAAGACATTAAGGTGAATTTTTAAAAAAAATTATTGCTAATATAGTGTGGATTCATGAATGTTTCATAAATAGACTTTTAAACAAGAATAGAGACCCATTTTCCAATTACTGATTTGATAACCTTAGACAAGTCCTAAGTTGAATTCTAATCAATGATTTCACTCCAGAACTGCTTGCACTTTGGCTAGCAGGTATGCATCCAACCAGCCTATGTAAGTCAAACAAAAACTAACCTGCCTTCGATAGCTCTCTCCAGATATTATACAAAAATGATTTTGTAGAGATGACTATGAGACCATCTCAAAGTCTGAAGCTTTGAGATTTCAGTGGAGTGTTACTGATTTTCATCATAACTTTGTTCTGCTATAGTCCAACTGTGGGGGAGAGAATTGGACTTCTTTTTCAAGATCATTCAGGTTGTGCAACACTGTCAATCAGATGCTAGTGATTCTAGAGCAAGAAAACTTAGACATTATTGCTCTAAACATGGGCAAGTTAGCTAACTGCTTTAAGACTCAGTTGCCTTATCTGCAAAATGGATATAATGTTATGCCTATTTAATAAGTTTCTTATGAATGAAATAATACCAATAAATCATTTCTCTTTTCAGAGCACATATTGAATATTTAATGAACATCATCAACCCTTTTCTATACTAATTAAAAAGTTCAGCCACAATAAAAGGTTCTCAGCAAAGTTAGTGAGGTCCAGACCTCAAATGTCTGCTTTAGAAGTCAATGAGACTGATGTATGATTGGAGTTTCACTAATAGGTTACAACCAGCTGTGCAAGTTTCTAAAATCCTGCATACTTGAATAAATGCTTTTGTTTGTGGAATTCCTTACTTGGAATCATGTGATGCAGCAATTTATGCAATGCTCTTTGAAACCTTTTGGAGGTTCATATTCTGCACAAGTTGCTTTTATTTTTCTCACTAATTGGGAAAGTTACTTTGTGTTGAGTGTGCAAAAATGAATATAGTCCTTGATTCTTTCCCTATGCAATCGATCCTGGGTGCTTGGGCAGAGCACTGTAGAAGGAATTTCCATGTCATTTGCTTAGGTGTGTTCCTCTGTATGATCTGCCTTCCAAAAAGCCCACTGATGTGTCTATCGTGTTTTATGTCATTTGCACAATGCAGCTCAAAGGCTGCATGGGGCATGGAGGGTATCTTCTGAATTGAAATTCTGTTTGCCTAGGCCCTGCCATAGCACCTGGGGCAAAGCTGATGCTTATGTGTTAGTTGAGTTTAATTCTGGTGCGTTACACTGTCTGTCTTTTCAGATGGCATTTTTAGGATCCTGTAGATATACACAAAATTTAGACCCATTGTACCTTAATATCCATTAAGGACATTGATATAGAGCTTTCTATGGACCAGACATAATTCTAAGCATTTCACATTAGTATTTACTGGCATGTTCATAGGAATCCACATAAGTGACTGTCATTATTACTTCCATTTTTGAAATAGAAAACCAGAGCCCAGAAAGTACTCCCTGTAGATCAAATGGTGATACATGGTGGTGCTGTGACTCAATCTATGCAGTATGACTCTAAAGCTTAGAGTTCCCAGCCTCTATTCTACCTGAACTCCTAGGAAAAATGTGATTGTAAGAAAAGTATAAATATACAAGGAAATGTTCTCAAAAAAAGAAAAAGATACCAGGTTAGGATTAGTTGCATTAAATACCATGGGTACTTCTGGAAAACAGTCCAAAAATCCCCACTGCTATATAGAAATCACATGATGGTATTTCCCATATGCAATGCTTCTTACAGATGAACTTGAAACAGAATGCAAAGTTTGTACCTAATAGAGTCTGTGGGAGAATAAATTCATTCCTAAATGGAATTATTGCTCTAATACAGATTCCTATACCATGTATCATCATGGTCGAGTTCAGGATCTACAGGAAAGAGCTGTGAGAGAATAATATCTGGGGTTTCAACATAAAGAGAAGCATCAGAAATTATTTCCATCACCTCAAATATAACCCTCCTGCAGGCAGAAGCCAAATTAAGTCACATGTCTCCAGTATGGTCTATAAAATATAGTCTCAATCTTTAGTCTTCCCTCTGTCTTCTTCTATGCCCTTTCTTGCTATGTAACATCTTTCATCTAAAAGACAACCACCTTTTGTTGTATTATGGTGACCAGCTCCTGTCAGTCTTCTTTTCAAGTACCCTCAAAGCTTATTTCTCATTGTAACTCAAATGCCTTTTTAAAAAAAACTATGTTTTCTAGCCTCCAACAGTTCCTCATTACCTTTCAGTTAAAATCTAACATGGCATATGTGATTTCAGAACCATGAAGACCAACTTTTACCCACTTTCCAGCCTGCCATTCTCAACCCAGAATACAGCTACTCAGTTGTTCTCAATGTCTTGCTGTCTCCCCTCTCTAGCTCTTTCCAGTGCACATATGGAACAGGCTTTCTGGTCTTCTTTGCCTCCTCCACTTTGTTCCTTCTTCTTCCAAGGGATCCATCTCTAGCTGCCACCTCCACTTCCACCAACCTTGAGTTTCACACCCTTCTGCATCTTCATAGCTTCCCTTATTTATTCCAGCCTCATTAGTCTTCTGCTTTTGCAGAAGACTAAGCTTGGCATGTGTAAGAACCATGAACACTTTTCTTGTCCTGGTTGTCAATGAATAAACAGGATAGGACAAATATTCCAGAATGCCTTTGTTAAAATATCAAGCACATCATACTCTTTTATTTTTTTCTATTTTAATTTTTTACTAGTAGATGCTTGTAGTACATAATGATTACATTCTTCATGGGGAGTTGGCATATATAGATAACACAACTACATTCCTTTTTTCATCGCCTTTCATCCCACTCCTCCATCTCTTGGTCCCCTTCCTTTTCGCAAAAGATGTGTCTCCCTCCCTGTTTCCTGTTATCCATCTTTTATTTTGCTCTTTATATTTAGATTTCTCATATAAGAGAAATCATTGTATTCTTTTAAAAGAATGTGTATGGTAGTATTGATTTGGGTGCAGTGAATACAATGAAATATTATTCAGATATATAAAGGAAAGAGGTCATGCCGTTTATGACAACATGGATAAGCAAGAAGAACATTATACTGAATGAAAACAGAAGACAAAGAAATGTGATATCATTTGCATGTAGACTCTAACATAGAACTTATGAGAGCAGAGAGTAAAACAGTATTTTCCAGGGGATGAGGACTGTGGGAGATGGGGAGGCATTGCTCAGAAAGTACAGACTCTAGGTAATAAGTTGAACAAGTCCTAGGAAACTAATGTGCAATGTGTGTGGTCATGGATGTATTAATTTTATTGATTATTATACAAGATATAAATAAATCATAACATTGTACATCTTGAATATTTTTCATCTTTATTTGTGGATTAAATATTTTTAAAGAATTAGAAAAAAATACATATGCAACAAGAATGCTAAACAGCAGTGATAACAAAGAGTCACTTATTGAAGACATACTGCACAAAGTTTCAAAGTCAAATAACTTCCCCCATAACATTTGGTACTAAGCCTACCCTTTGAAATCTAGAAGGTTTAGTAGCTAAAGGAGAATATCAGTCAGGATAAAGCATTTTGCGCTATAATAACAAATATTGTCCAATCTCCATGCTTAAAAGATGTAAACAATATTTTTCCTTGTGCAGTCTCCATGCTGACAATTCCACACTGACTAGGAGTACTGCTTTATTTTGACCTCTCTCAGGGTCACCAGCTCCACTTGAAAGCAACCATAATTTCTGGGATAGAAAGGGAAAAGGTTAGTTGCACTCTGGATCTTAAAGATTTTACACCAAAGTGACACCTGTCACCTTTGTTCACAGTACATTAGCCAAAACAAGACATTCAGCCAAGACTAAGTTCAGGCAGGCAAAGAAACACAGTCTCCCTGTTTGCCCTGAAGGAGTAGCAGAATTTTGTGGTAGCAGAAACGGAGCTCTACCACCATACCATGAGGAAAAAGCTACGAACTAGTTATGTAAAGACATGAAACAGTGATATCTGACCATGTCCAGTGGTTACCATGTGAGGACACATGGGATCAAGGCGTTTTCCTTCTGATCTATAACTTTTAGGAGCATTGTGGCTAGACATAATGACATCCATCTGATTGAACTTTCATCTATAGTTCTTTTTTTTAAAAAAATTCATTCCTGGATTGAAACATTGGGTCCTTCAATGAACAGAAGTTTTGACAATGTGATAATAACTTTTTAGTTTCAGACCATGGTTTTTAGTATTAGTTTCAGACTTAGGTTTTTAGTATTAGTCAAAATATCCAACATAGTGCTTTATTTTGTTTCTTATTGTTATTCGTGGGATGTATTACTGAGAAGCATTTATTTTGTTCCTGTATTCCCTCTCCTGCCTCTCTTCTGGCAGTTGGTATTCCACCCCAGTTTTTGTCTTTACTATTCTTGCCTGTCTCATTTATATGGGAAATGGATCTGTGTTTGACAAGCATGCTTACCCTTTGCTTACTGTTTTAATAAAAATTTTCTATCACCATTTTTATCTGCAGTAGCAGTTGAGGCACTATTTGATATTGAGATGCTAGAATTCATAGACTTTGAAATATTTTCCCCATTTTTTTGCCAAGTCTTTGAACATAGACTACAAAAAATTGACATGTTGGAGATGAATTTGCAGACTCTAAGTTAAGTAATGACTACCTGTCCCAGTTTAAATTGTGTTCTAGGATTGAAACATTATATTACACAGTCAAATCATTGAAATTAATGGCCAGACAGCTCCATAACTGAGTTAGTTTCCCTTGAGACTGATACTCTATTAAATCAGGAGGCTGCCCAAATTCCACTGCAGTGCCTTTGGGTTGGGGATAACGTTGCCCTACCCTTAGTGATTTGAAAGCAATGCCAAAGTAGTCATGCTGTTTCAAATGGGAAGCAGTGAGCAGCAACTTTTATGAGAAGACGATTTGTTTGAAGATGAGGAAGGAGGAATAAAGAGATGACAGACAGCTACTTCTGACAAGTGGGGAGAATTTGAAAATGAATAACTCCATGATTGAACTTACAGATTTATTTCAGATGCAGCATTTTATTTCATTCTCACTATTTTAGTAAGCAAATGATCATCTCAGACACAGACATGGGAAAACTGAGGGTTCAGTGTTGTAAGATATAAGTTAAGTTTGCTTGGTCCTGTCTTCCCAGGTCTCTGGGCTGGTCATTCTCATAACACAAGACTGTTTAATTGTCCCTCCAGAGAGAGGGATTTCTCTACTGCTCCAGCCAGAAAGATGGCTACCCGTATTCCACCATTGTGTTATGCTTACATAGCTATTATTATTGTAGTTTTTGTCTTATTTGTCTGTTAATTTCTTTTTTTTTTTTTTCTGGTACTGGGGATCGAACTCACGACCGCATGCTTGCAAGGCAGGCGCTTATGCCACTGAGCTAAAACTTCAGCCCTTGTCTGTTAATTTCACTCTCTGTTCCCTGAAATAGAAGGGAAGGGTCTCATTTCTTTAGTTCAGTATCACATACTAGCATTGTAACAAGCCTGGTATTAGGTAGATGGTCAAGCATGTTTAGTAGATGCACATTTGCACCCTGCACTATCTTCCTCAAGAGACAGTATAGGTTAAGAAAAATTACTGAATAAGTTCCATATAGCAGTAAATATTTCTTACATGTAATTCTCTAAGGATATTTATGGGTCTTAGCATATATTAGGTACCTAATGCTGTGTAACAAGTTTCCTCAAAATTAGCATCTTGAAACAACAGATATATGTTCTCTCGTGTGGTTTCTGTGTTCAGAATGTGTTCAGAATGTCTACAAATGGCTCAAAATGGATGGTCCAGGTTTGGGCTCCTTGTGAGGTGTTTGCTGTATGGCCAGTGGGAGCAGCAGAAAATAGATGCTAGAGGAATTGTTTCCCATATCACCTATGGGATGCTGACAGCCTTGGTTCCTTTTCACACAGGATGTTCCACTGGCTGTTGAGAGTCCTTGAAATATGGCAGGTGGCTTTCCCTAAAGTGAGTGATGAGAGAGAATAAGAAGGGAGTGGAGGAGGGAGAGAGATCCATAAACAGAAGTTAGTGTCTTTTCTAACCTGATTTCAGAGTGATATAGACTCTGTCAAGTTCCACTGGCCATACAGACCAGCTGTGGCAGAGTTGGAGGAAAGAGTGCATCCGTGTGGCTACAGAGAGGTTAGGGGCACCAGGGACTGTCGTGGAGACTGTTGTGCATACATGTTATTCAGATTCTCAAGATGGAGGCCTGGGTCGAATGTGTAACCACTCAGAATAACAGTAGGCATTTTCTACCTTTTTCTCCCATTTTATGGACCAATTGAGTAGCAGGTCATATTACTGGTATAGCACTCAAATTTCATAGTAATTCAAAATACAGTTTCTGACAACAGCCCAGCTCTGATTACTGTCTGTACCTTTGCTGTCCATGCAAACAGGGGAGAAATTTTAGCCTTTCTGTTCCCAGTGTCCTGTTTTATTTTGCAAGATACTGACAATACCTACCTTGTAGAATTTTTGTGAGGATTTGATTAGTGAGTTTATGAAAAACTCATAGAAGACTATTAAGCAGGTAGAAGACTCTAGCCATTTAGAGAGTATACCATGGATTATTTTTTTATTTGGATCATTCCATGGCCACTCAACCTTGAGGGGATTAGAAGCTCTCATAGCATTAACAGGATAGAAGCATCCTAGGTAGACCTGTGATGTGATGCACTGGAAACTTCCTTTCCCTCATTACAATCAGGTCAGAGTCAACATACAGATAAGTGCAGTATTTGCCACAGAGATTCCATGGACTGTTGATCTGTGCTTGTAGGTGTGTTGGATGGGTACCTTCCTGTTTCCACAGTATATCTTCCTGGAATCCACATCCGGTATCTAGTATTTTCCTTCATCCTCTAGAGGAACCTCTTGGAAGTAACTGGCCAGTGGCTAAATTCCATAGCCATTTTGATAAATTCACTTTACGCAGAGTTTTCATGTCTTGCCTATTTATATCTTCTCAAATCCAATCTCCCTCAATCAATTTTAATCCTCTAATGTGTTTGCTATAAGTACTATACAATTCGCTTGTCCTCTATAATAAAATTCATTTTGGTGCGGCCTGCTAGTAATTTGTTTGAGAAGAAGTCGTTAGGAAACCCTTGCATTCTCTTCTGATTTAGAGGACAACCTTCACTATCAAGAGCATTTTGTTGTCATGGGTTTGAAGTATCTTTCATGACTGACAGTGCTGTTTAAATAATGGGCTGCAGAGCCATGCACTTAAATGAAATCTGACTACACTAATTCCGTTATATACTAGGAAACTTCAAGAGCTCTGCAAGGACACGGTTTCATTGACCATGGATTTATTTTTTCAGTTTGTACAAATTATCCCCGTGGTATACTGCAACCTTTTTCACTGGGAAATACACTTTCTTTCTGAAAATGAGTGTTTTTGTTGCTTTACTTCTCAGTGCACTTTGTATAAACAAGGGTTATACTGCAGGCCTCTTGCAAAACAGGTCAAGGTAAATACAGTACAGTGTCTTGTATAGGAAAGATGGGAATTTGTAACATTATTGACTCAGTTTACACTCTAATAAGGCTCAAAAATGTAAATGTTTCACTTTAGAATATATACATGTTAAATGTGATACAAAAATGTCTATTCATGTGCATATATATACATATAAAATGTAATCTGTATATGCAAAAATATTTTTCTAGATACTTAATGGGAAAAATAAACATTGGGCATGTTTTATTGTTTATCTCATATCATGAGGTTTTTAAAACAGCACATGAAGACAAAGCACTTTTTTTTTAGACTTGGCTAAAAATTATCAGTCATATGTACATGACGATGCCGTATCTGCCAACTTCTTACTCGGGAAAAGTTACAGCAGATGGTGGAATTTATGTGCCATGTGGCATTTGTTTAAGTGTGGAGATAGCTAATATTTTTTTTCCTTGATTATTATAACTATTTTACTTTCAAAGATTCAATTAACTTTGCAATTCTGTCCTTGACATTCACCTTGCTGAGGAGTGGGACAGGAGGATGAAGGAGCTGTGTACAGCGAGACTCCAGGCATGCAAGCCCCTCCGCTGAGGGACTGTTCAGCTCATTAATCAGAGCCCCCCAAACACCCCGTTTTCAAAACAACATTATTGCCTTCCAAATATAGAGTCCCCTGGAGCCTTTAGGGAACAGGCCTTATTCAGATCTGTGTGCCCTTTGGATTGGCCTTTATAAGACAAAGGACTGGAATTCACACTTGCAAGTTTGTGGGTCCCCAGGGAGGACATCTTGAAGTCAACATCATTTCAGGCTTGTAGCGCATAATTTGTTTTGATAACTATAAACAAAAGGGGTCTGTTCCCCAAAGGTTTCTTGGGAAATTGTTGCTGCCTCTTCCCCTTATTGATAGGAGCTGTTCCCCTCAGAGGGGAAGGGTAGCAGGACTGGAGATGAATCTTTGAGGGTGTGGACAAGGGATTGGAGGAGGCAGTGCCCAAGAGAGTAGAGAGTTTCACTCTGAGGTCTCATTGCCGTCAGGAGTCCATATCTGGCAACGGTGATCTATGGCAGAGACCTGGCACTCACAGGAATTTTTATATTATGTATGATTCAAATGCATTTGCTTTTCCACCCTGAGTCTTTCCATTCTGATGAGATAAGAGGTGGGGATGAGCGTGCTGGGGTGATGGGCGATAGAGAACACCTGAGGTCTAGTGCTTGCCCTTGTGTAGATATCCTTACCCAGGCTGCCTCATTATGGAGCATCTTGGGGACACCCCCAGCCTCCTGGAGCCATGCCTCATTAAACTGAACAGCAGAAAGGGATTGGTGGGAAAGCCTTTGTTTCTCAGCAGGGAGAGGAATACACGGAGCACAGAGTTCTAGGCCCATGGAGGATGGTCAATCACTAATTCACAGCTAAATCTGTAGGAAAGAGTATGCAAAAACCATGAGTCATTATTGCAGGTGGGCAGATTGGTTTTTTCCCTCAGTTTTCACAACTCTTGGCAATATTTGATTATTTTTATGATTGTGTTTGTGATCACCATCATCATTCTGTACACAAATAATACAGTTCTACTCTTGCTACTGTCAACAATTTGGTAGTAGCTGCTTATGTTATTATTTTTCTGCACATACTTGCTTGGCTTGTTTCCTGAGCTCCTCATTGGCTAGTATACAACAGTCTATTTCATTCTTTGAAGATATTGCATCACATTCTACGGTGGGAGAATAATATTAATTTAATATTTTGTGTGAATGTTTTGTTTTATGATATTTATTTTTAAATGATTTATCTGAATCAAGGTCTTTGAGATACAGAAAATAAGCCTGTGAACTCCAAGTTGCTGAAGCTCTACTGATGAATTTTGCACATTTTCTTTAATGAATATGTACTATTTAAAATGTTGAAGATTGAAAAGTTTTAATTCTATTTACAAGATGAGAACTGTGCATGTAAAAATAATTATCTGCAACTTTCATTGGACCCTTATCCTTTTTACAGGGCAGACACTATTCTAAGTGTGTGTATAGATACATTTATACATTATGTTACATGCATACACATTATTATATAATAATAATAGCTCATTTAATCAGTAGTTCAGTGTGAGCTATAGCATAGCCAGGCATTGCTACTGACCCTTCTCCTGTGTTTTCGTATCTTACTACTTTTGCTTCCATGAATGTTGGTATTTCTTAAGTGCCTACTGTGCTCCCTGAATTTTTCATGGGACTGGAACTTGGCAGTGAACAAAATAAGTAAGTGCTGGAACTCAGGAGTAAACAAAATACATACTTTCATCAAGGTCCTTAGCTCCAGTATAACTGGGGATTGTTCTGTTAAAAGTAGAAGTCAATAGCCTGGCCCTAGAGAGAGGCATCTGTTCCCCTAGCTGCCACTTGTATCCCTCTGTGAGTACTGCCTGGGTCCCCAGATAATTCCATAGAAAAAGCCAGATGGAGAAAGCTCTTTGCTCCCCAAGGCAGTATCTCCTAGACCAAGGAGCTCCTTTAAAGATGCCACCTTACCCTGCCTGGTCTGTCACTCACCCAGATAACATGCAGGAAGCCTGCTGTGACTCAGAAAAGGTGTTAAAAAATTCATCTCAGTCAGTTTGAGTCCGGATTCTGATTCCTACACCTTCTCATCCATCTTACTCTGATTACATGCATCATGTGGTTCTGAGCACAAGCAGCGTTGTCAGATGTATGGAGAAAGCCTGCAAAACACTGCCACTGGTGATGGCCCACAGGGCAGGGTGTGTGCCTGCTGTGTCATAGGGACAGGGCTGACAAACCTTCTGAAAGGGACACTTGGTGGCAAGGGCACAGGGCATGAGGCACGGAAGAAGTATAGCTGGGAGCCTGTGTCTCAGGCTGCTGTCAGTTGCAAGCTCCCTTCTGAGCACTGTGGAGAGGCAGTGACACCCACTGGCCTCATGGTGACACACCATCAGCTGTCCTTTCTCCCACATAGAAGCCACAGTTTTGCTTTGGAGGACAGTTAGAGGAGTCCATAGAGGCATGCTTTTTTTTTCCTCCAGGGAATGCTTGCTTCTGGAACACCCTTCCATCTATGTCCAGATAGTCCGAGTAATTGTCACCAGCCATTCTCTCTTTTCCTCAATGACTTCCTTGCCTCTCAAGAATTTCACCTCTTCGGCATGCACACTTAAAGCATGAGGAGGCTTGAGCTGCATCTTCAGAAAGTTGTGGGTTTCAATTTAAGTTCTGCTGCTTATGATCTGTTGGGTCATAAGCAGTTCATCTAACCAGGCATCAGTTTCTTCACCTGAAAAATAGTGCTGTGTTAACCCTCTAGCTGAGGCTCTTTCCAACAACGAATACACACTGCACATTGCACCTGTCAGCTATTTCTGTCCTGCAGTCCTGCCCAGGTGAACACTGAAGAGCTCTCTACTTTATGACGAGTCCTCATGGGGACCAGCTTACTGGTGGCTCATTTCAGACCAGATGTGGGAGTACCCTGAGGACCTGCGAAAGAGTCCATCCGCTAGAAAAGCAAGATCCCAGATTGGAAAGGTTTTCTGTCCTAATTTTCCATGAATTTCATCAAGTGATCACTTTCAGATGTGTAGTGGTATGTGGAGTATATCTTTCCCCAAAATAATAGACACATTTTTTTGAGATAATCTCACTCAGAAAATCAGGCTGGTCTTGAACTCACTAAGGAGCCAAGTGCACCTTCTTCCCTAGATTTCCAAATGGTGGGAATATAGGTATGTGCCAGCATGCTTGTCATTGACACATTCTTTAAAATTTGCCTTTAAAAGTATGTCTTTAGAAAGATGAAGCCTTACTTGCATCTCTGAGTCACTTCTTGTTTGCCATATCATAACTCTGATAAAGATAATTACATTCCAGTGTCTAAAAGAAATTATGTGCTCAGTGAAGCAGAGACATGTTTGGTCTTTGTGCATTTACATTTTCTTCAAATTCCAATGTACTTGACTGTGCATTCTCAAAATAAGGCTCTGAAAACCTTGAGGACATGAAAATGGTGACGTGGACATTAGAGTCACCACTTGTTCTGATCTTTAGATGTGTTTACAACGCATGCTCTGAACCTTGTTAGAAATGGAATTGGAGGAAAATAACAGCTAAGGGAGATAAACCCTACTTTTGTGGACAGCTTGAGGGAAGAGGTTACTGAACTCAAGCATTGGGAAAGGACATTTTTTCCACTTACACAGAAGAGGCAATAACTTTTTACTACAACTTTGGAGATTTGTGCTAGATAAAAGAAGCTTCCCACAATGTTGAAGGGGTAGTGTTAAGCAAAGGTATAAATTTCACAGCTGTTGGAAGATTGTTTTCTGAAAATACTAAAAGACACTCTGCCAAAGTGCCTGGCTATCTACTAATAATGTATTTTCCTCTTTCAAAGCAGTGACAAAACACTGATAAATAGCTGCCCATGCATGCATCTGTTTCCATCCCACCTTTTATCTAAGAATTTATATATGACAGAATTCAGGCCAATGACGTGGGAAAAGGAAAAAACAATATTCTGCAGACAATGGAGGAGTCACCATTGACCTGGGTCCCTCAGTAACTGTGTGGGTCAGGACACTGCTCCTGTGCCCTGGAGTGACAGGAGTAGCCATGCAGTTTGAGGCTACATCTGTTGTAATACCAGTCAGCATTGCCCATCACACTTATGGGTCACATCATATTTTCATCTGGTGTCATATCAGCTGATTCCTGAATGACAGAAAAAATTTAGGTTTTGCTCCAAAACTCTTAGCATTTGGGTTGATAACTAATTAAATGCAAGTAGCAATCAGTGCTAAGATCTTGGCGAGTGCTGTCTCCTTTCATCTTCCTTTGGACTGCCTGGTCTGTATCAGTCAGGGAAGGCAGTGTTATCCTGTAGTAACACACACACCTCAGAAACATTACACAGCAAACATATTTCTTGCTCATAAAGATGCACTAAGGTTTTGATCATTCTCCAGAGGAGCAATCCTTCATGGACTGGCTCACTGTTCCCTGTCCCTAGCCTTCAGGAATCTCACTTCAGTAGTGTTTCCACATGGTCCCAGGGAAATTTGCTGGGAGCTTCACACTGGTGCTTAAGCACATTGGCAGGAAGTAAAAGTCTGCACTTCTACCAAATCACCTTGTATGGAACTAAGTCTCACAGACTTCTCTGCCCTCCTGTAACTCTCTTGGTACTTAGAGGATAGGGAAATCCAGGGAGCCAGCAGAAAGGATTGTGACCAGCCAGTCCACACAGAGTTGCCTTTATCCATGCAAAGAGTTTGAAACACCCCCTTGGGCTAATCTATATCTGAAACCTTGGGCTGTAGAGAAACTTTAGTTGGCAGGAAACACTATCTGTACAACGTTTTCCCTAAATATGTGCATCCATATTAAAGTTGAGTTTATAAGTTAAGTACAGTAAAATAGTAACAACTCCAATAATAAAATGGAATATTTATAATTATCTGTGGTAATACAAGTTATGAGTATAGTCTCCCCTCTTCCTAGAAAGAGTAGAGTCAAGTATTAAAATTTTCAGACTACAGCTGGTTTGAGGCATCTGGAATTGAAGCAAGTGAATCATCAAATAAGGGAGCACTGTAGTACAAATGAGGGTCTGGGGCTTTGGAGACCCATGAGTATCTTGAGTAAGTGAACCTTTCCAACAAGGATGCTGTCCTCAGAGGGACTACTGAAGAGTCATTTTTGGAAATTGTGTGTTATATTAAAGTATATAGCATGATGTCTTCATTGTCAAAAATCTTATAGTTCGGTGTTGGAAAAAGGACCAAATGTAGCTACCTGTGTGCTAACTCATGGTAATCACTCAAAGGATACACTTAGCCTTTCGTTCATGGCGTGGCTGCTGAGGGAGACTGGGAGTCATCACAGCACACTGGTTTCTGGGGGCACAGGGATCCTGGACTGAAACAGAACAATATGGAAGTACCTGGTAGAGGGAGAGAGAGGGGGACAAATTGGGCATTGACTAGGAAAGGGAAGATTTTCCTGATTCATCCACTTAGAGATGAATAATGTTTTCTTCCCTTTAACCTTGGCTGGGTAGTTGATCGAACACTAATCTGCTTCTACGGGAGTTTAGGAAAAAAATGTAAAAATGCATGATGAGATGATATGGCGCTTTGTGTTTTGTTCAGTATGAGCATTTGGTCCTAAACTTCACACTAAGTCCCCAGTGCAGTCTGTCTGGAGGGGGATGAAATCTCTGGGTCGTGTGTGTGTGCGCGTGCGTGTGTGTCTATACATGTGTGCATGTGTGCTTGGGAAAGGCAGAGAGGAGAAGGAGAGAGAGGATAAAAAGAAATTCAAAAACAACACAGGGGAAAGAGAAACAGAAAAAAAACAGGAGAAAGAGAGAAAGAGAGAGAGATGTTATTTTCTACTTATTTCAAATCAGTTCTTCCAACTCTTATTAGGATCAGAAAAGACAATAAAAATATATTTACTCAATATATTTAGTGCTTACTAAAAAAAAACTTTGCTCAAAAATGAGACTGCTAAAGTAATATCTGTCTTCATTTTTGGTTTTAATGCTTTATGCTGAACTTTTGATCCTGAACCAACCTTAAATTACATATTCTGTGTATAAGAGCTGATAAAAAAGATATAGTGCTTTTAAGTTTTGAAAAAGTTATTACAGGAAAAAATGCATTAATCCCCTTGAAAATACCACCTCTACCTTGAAGGCACTTATTCTGCTTATTCCATCATTATTGCCACTTTGTTGAAGCAGTTTTGAAGCTGCTCTTTCATGAGTGTCTTTACAAGACATGATCAAAAATATGGTGAATGTCTCTGCTGAGTACCATCCAATGGAAAGACAGGTTTATAATAGTGTCTTCATTCACCTTATTCACCATATCTGGTACCAGGCAACTTCTTGATCATTCCCAAAGATAAAATGTCCATGGAAACTAAATGTTTTCATGAGTTCAGGACATTGAGGCAGCCATGACAGTGCAACTAAAGACATTCACAAAAGAGAACTTCTAGAACTTCTGCAGAAAGTTGTAAGAACAATGAGATCATTGTATTCAAACCAAGGGGAAGTATTTTAAGGGGACTAATGGCAATATGTCTTTTGCAGTTTAAAATTTTAACATTCACTGTATTTTGTAGTGATACTTTGTATTGTATTTTGTAAGCACATTTTGTAGATGGACTTTTTAAAATGCACCGTTAGCTTTCCCATCCCAACTTTTGCTTCGCGTCACATTTTTCAGCATCATTTCCCAGGGATTTGGGGCCATAGCTCCAACCTGCCAGTTATCTGGAGAGGAATGCACTTTTCTAATTGTGTGGTCAGTGAATGGTTGATCATTAAGCCATACTAACATGCAAAGCCACAACAATAAACACCACAAAAGATTAAAAGCTCCCTAAGACATAATCCCTATGGTTCTCCTCATACACATACAAATAAGGGAGAAATTCATAAATATGTGTTTGCCTAGTATTGCAAAATCAGAAATGTCACAGTGGGGAAGGATAAATAATAACTATATCAAGGGATGACTCCTCAGGTCCTTTGTGTGGGATACACATAGCAAACCCCAAAACAGAACTATGAAGGAAATAGCATCTTTATCCTCATTAAGGAGAAGAGACTCCTCAGGGCTTAGGAGTGTTATGGAAATTCCTTCATGAAGTACAAGAATTGTCTCAGACTCAGAACTTTTATTCCCAAAACATGTGCCCCTCAAGACATGTCAAGTTGTAAGAGATACCCAGATAGAATTTATTTTTCTCAGAAAAGAATTCAAGGGAGTGTGGCCACAGTCTCAATGAGTCTCTTCGGGGTTTTGCTCTGTTTCCTCCAAAGTCCTAACTGCCCACGCCAGCTGGTGAAAGGTTTTCAAGACCAAATTTTACTCTCTACAAAAAAAAACAATCACCCGATTATAGAAGAATGCTATATGTTTTCCTCCAACCTTATTTTCTTCTCCCGTGTCCTTCCTTACAGTCGATCATGTGCAATGTGCCCACAGCTGTGTTCCCCACCTGCTTGAGGTCCAGGGAAGTCCACATAGGCAAGCTTGGGGTTAGCGGGCTCCAGGATGCCCTCCCCTAAGGAAATCTTCTCTGTCTGGGTTTCCAGGACTCAAGTAGCTGCTCCTTTTACAGGTTGCAAAATCTGGCTACACTTCAGAGCTTCTCTCCTGTAGGAGGTGCTACCTCTGTGCTTTCTTGATGTTCACCGTTATGCATACACTCACCAGCCTTACTTTCCCCATCATCCAGATGGTGATCTCATATTTGCCTTTGGGACCTTTGTTGAGATGCTGTTGCTTTTGCAACTAACCAGAAGTTCCTTCTTTGGGTTATGCTGACTAGTGTTTTGGGAAAGAGGCCTGGATCTTCCTTGCAGCCTTGCTGTGAGTGCTGTTGGTTCACTGAAATGACAAACCATGGGAGAGTGCTGATGAGGCACAGCCCTTCCTTTGCAGAAGACAGAGTTCAGTTGTTCCATTTTGGTGACTTTGGCTCAATGAAGATGCACCACTGCCTTCTCAGAAACACGCAACCTGTTGATTCCCTAGATATGGGCAGAATCTCTCTCCTGGGTCCTACTTAGCTCATTAATGAAGGACTCATGGCTGTGTTTACAGAGGTCACCCAGACTTACACTAAGTTTTGCTGGAGATCTCAAACTTCTTGAAAATTGGATGTGTCCTAGATTCTTAGCTTTGGTGTTAACTGATGATTATCTATTCAATATAACCAGAAAAATTTTGAAGTTTTCTTTGTCCTCAGGCATACATGTAAGTCAATCAACTGAGGTACTTTTGCTCCCTGAGGACCTTTGGCAATGTTTTCAGGTGTCTGGGATTTCATAAGTGAGGTGTACCCACCATCTAGTGGGTACAATGCAAGGATACTACTAACATCCTTGAAAACACAGGTTACTTCTTTTCTACCCCCAATACAAAGTTATTTGGCCAAAAATGTCATGGTGTTGAAGTTAAGAAAACCTAATATAAGCCAGATTAAAATGCTCACCAACTTAATGTGGAACAATTTAATATAAACTTGTTACAGTGAAAGTTGCTAAAGAGTTTTCGTATCCTTGTTGTTGAGGTGAATGAACTCCTAACTCACTTGACCTATGATTTGCTACTATTGCTCAGCAGCAACTGCATAAACTCAAAAATTTCCACAGGGTAACATAATGTACAACTTTAAACTGACATTCGCCCACCTGTTTGAAGTAACACACCTGTTGAAACACCTGTAATTGCTGCAATGTGTCCTGTACGAGGCATTCAATGGGATATTAACCCACACACCTGTGGCTATCACCAAGCCCCTCTTAATAGTGATGACAGTTTCCACTGTTTTCTCTTTGTCTTTAGAAGATAGTGACCTTTTCCTTTAGGACTTGGCTTCAGTGTTTCCCTCCTCTCCTGTGACTCTACCTTCTCCGTTCTAACTAGATAGCCTCTTATGTTGCCCAAATTCATCAAGTTCAGAGCCTTACATTCTTCTGTCTGCCAGGGAGATAATTCTATCCTATGCCCATCTGCCTTCCTCATTCAAAAGTTTCAACATATCTTATTATTTAAATCCCCACATAAATGTCATTTTTCAGAGAGACTGTCCTGACTGTTCAAACCCACACTGATTTAGAATTCCCCCAAATGTGTCTTCAGCACAATGTAATTATGAATTTATGTATAATTATTTTATTAATGGCCAATTAACTCTAAGACTCAAGGTGTTATATGACTTTGAATATTGCTTTGTACTATATCTTCTGTGGTTAACAAAGTATAGTGCACACAGAGGGAGTGAAACATTGGAGGAGTGACTAAACAAATGAATTAATGAATATGATTGGAACAATCTGATAAAGGGAAATGGAGGACTCATCCTCTATCATAGGAATGACTTGAAACACAGTATCAAAATCCACTTATCTTTGGAACCACCCAAAGATCTACACAAAGGTGACGATCTGCACAATTCCCAACCACGAGGTAAGAACCTGTGTTATTTAGAGGTTTTCAGGTGAATCTGATGTTTTCCCATGCTCAGGGACCCTGTGTCACCCTGACACTGACCATTAGTGTGGTGTTTCCACATCTCTACCTCGACTTGTTTTGTGTGCTCTGGTTGATAGTGGGAAGTGGGTGCTGAGAGTGGGTCTTTCCTAGTGAAACATGATGTGCAGTTTGCCAACTTTGTCTTTGTGGTTCACTTTTTGGCTGTCTTTTTAAGGTGGCATTGATTTCATTTTTGTTTTAGATGTGTTAAAGCAAGTTACATTTTAAAAGTCCAAAAATGTTCTGTCTGGTTGTGATGTGATTTGGTCCATGTCTGTGCTGATCTATTCTGGGTTTATTTTTAAACTGAAGTCACACTGAGCATATTCATTGGAATGCTTTTGTTTCCACATGACACAGAGCAAGTCAAATTGATTAAGCTAATAAACGCATTTGATTGTGTTTGTGCAGCTAAAGCACCCAGCAATATTAGCTAGATCCTGGAGACCCAACAGTGGAGTCTAGATTTTCTTTCTGTCTCTCACTCACTGCTCTCTGCCCATTTCTCTCCTGTCTCTTTTCTTTATTTATTTGTCCTTCTTCTGTGTCCTCCCCTCTTCTCCTTTCCTGTCTCTTTTTCCTTCTCCTCATTTCCTTTGTCCTGTATCTTTGCTTTTCACTGTAATTCCACCTCTCTGTCTCTCTCTGGTTGGGACCTTATTCTCAAATGAGTTCTCCCCACAAGACAACAGATAGGTACTATCAGAACCTAGCATTCTCCACTCAGAAACTAGGTAGTCATTAGAGGTCTCCTTTCCTGGTTATTCCAACAAGAGTAGTTCTGATTGGTCCTAAAATGAATGAATCACTACAGACAGGGCATATGATTCTCTGATTGGCCATCTTAGAAGTTGTATCCACCTTCAGGATAAGGTGAACCAGGTGTTTTGAGACTGGGAAAGATGTGGATTCCAGAGTAAGAGCCTACTGACACCAAACAAGTAGAATGATGCCAGGTAGACAACAGATCTTTACTTCTTGTATAACCTCAACGTTAAGGTGTGAAGGAGCATCTTACACTAGCACCTATATGTGAACAACATCTAGTTAATGGAGGAAATAACTTGAGTTTTATTAGCATCCATTTACAATTTATTTCTTTTCTTCAGGTAATTGTGAATGAGGAGAACATCTTGTTACTCAGTTTTCTAAATTAGATTACCTTTATTTTCTGTAACTCTTCCATTTTCTCTCTACCTGGTTTTGTGAAAGCAACTAGGTATTTTAAGTCACAGTACAATTACTTGTAGCTCAGAAAACTAAACTGAAGTGGTAACTTTTAATAGGTCCATTGCATTATTTTTCTGCAGTCTAATGAAACCACAGTTTAATTAGGTTGGTGTGATGCCAAAATAAATGTTTCATTCCTGGCTTGTTTTATTTACTCATTGAAAAGTAGGAGAATCTATAAATAATAGGATTGGGAATGTTAAAGGCTAATCAGTTTGGCTGTACTTGTTTGTAAGGAATGATGATTATATGCAATGGTCAGGGAAGTTTGGTAGATGAGAAAGCTGTAAAGTTAACAAACAAAAAATAATAACTATAATCATGTTGCTTACAGTAATAAAATTTAGGATTTCTCAGTTTGAATCATCATATTGAAAAACCACTCAGAAGTTAATATAAGCAAGTCGGAGTTCCCTGACGTGTTTTGTGTATCTGCTTTGTGTCTAGTATAATTCCATTAATTTCAATTAAACTGTAACAGGAATCCTATAAGGTGAAGTTTTAGTGACCAACTAAGGTGAAATTTGGAGTGTGCTCTGAACACACCAGTGGTACTTGGAGTTTAATACCATAGAGCCCTGAGAGCAGCAGAAAGCCACCTCATGCTATGTTTTCTTTTAATATTCAGTATCCTCAAACAACCCCTAGTTACTCTCATGTCTTCCACCCCAGGCCAGAAGGTAGGAATTGTCACTCGCCATGTCAGGGCCCATCTGGTACCGATCACTGAGGGGTGGGGATGAAGCCAGATAGTTTGCCAGCAGCTGCCAGCTGATCTCTTGTCCTTTTGTCAACAAAAGATGAGAATGCTTGGTCATTGTATTATGGCCATGTTGAAGATCAGTGACAATTTTGCCTTGCTTTGCTTAATATAAAGGGAAATTGAGAGCACAGGTACTCACCCAAAAAGCAAACAGGATGGAGTGAACCCCTGAACCATTCCCATGCAAAGGGAAAAAAATCTTCCTAAGGCAGAGCCAGGAATTTTAATAGCTTCAGGGATAGTTTTACTAAGCACTTCCCTCATAGTAGATATTATCTGTCCTGTGCAAAATAAGATGGAACCTTTGTCACTGTGTATATATATGGTGTGTGTGTGTGTGTGTGTGTGTGTGTGCATGCGCATGCAGTAAGAGCAATACTTGTGGACTTTCTTTGGCTATTTTAATCACACACATTTATGATGTGAAGCATTATCTTCAAAGTGTTAAAAAGTTTGACTTTGTCTCTTACTTAGTTGGCTTTTACTTTACTATGTTTTCAATTTTGTTTCCAAGGTTGACTTGTATTTCCTGGCTCTTTGGAATAGAACCATAGATTCCCATGTCACTCTCAAAAGAAATGTCTCAGGTCCCATTTTTCATCTTGACATGTTTTGGAAGGCCCTCGCCTCTGTGACTTAATGCCCAGTTTAACTCCCTGCTCTGTTTGCGCGTTGCTATCCCACTCTGGCAGAGTGCTGGGTTGCAGCATTGGTTAGATCAAAGACACAAGGCTTGTTCTGCTCAAGAATAATGCAGTCAACAGTGGTGAATGCTCAGAATGATAAACATTTGCTCTTGTGGTAATGCAGTTTGCTGCAGTTCAAAGGAAGCAAAAACACAGGCACCCTCACTGGCCTCACTGCAGAACTAACTTAAGTTTATGTTTCTTTGATGTTAGGTAATTTGAGTAGGAGTCTGTGAATTAAAAGAATTCCAGGGAAATTCTGTAAAAGAGATATACACTAATAGTACAACCATATGATACTGTACAGGTCATACACAACTCTTTCTCTCCTAATGAAAATGTCTGCAGATAGCTTCACACAACAGCTTTTCTCTGTGAAATGAGTGGAATGCATGTTTCTAGGCAAGTGAAATTATGTTATGCAATCTAGAAAACAGGGATTTTGTATATTTAATAGTAAATATTTAACTTGAAATGGTTAACATTTGTTCATAAATCCATTGTCGAAAAGTGTCTGTGATGATTAATTCAGACATTTAGAATTGGAGAGTGTGGAAGGCTGCTGTAGGCAATGGTATGTGTGTTCAGACTACACAGTATCAGGAAAATCCCAGTTCACTCAGAAGTGAAAGGAGAGCCTGCTATTTCCTTTGATAGCTTGTCCTGCAGTCTCAGATCATTCTGTATTATCCTCTGATGGCAGAAGAAACACTGGTTCCTAAGATACTCATAAAATGAGTGAAAGTGGCAACACAAATTAACTCTTAGTGACCTGTCTCCAATGTGTCATGGTACACTACTGTATATTACACATCTGTGACTTTTATTTATTTTTTTTTCAATTCATCTTTTCAGTGAAAAGTGACAAGCACCTAACTTGAACTGGCAAAGGAAAATGTATCAGCTCATGGGATTGAAACATTGTAGAGCTGGCTCTGGGGAAAGCTGAATCCAGAGACTCAAATGATGTCACCGGGAAGGCCTTCACCTATGTCATACATTCCTCTCTATTCATAGGTCATTCTTTGAGCTAGTATTCTTTGGAGCTGTCTGCTGGTGTGAGTTATATGCTGTGCTTTGGAACTTGGGTAAGGTGAGAAACGGACTTTCAGGAGCTCAGGACCAGGACACACTTACTCACACTTACTTATCCCAAGAAGCAAGACATCAAAGGAACTGGTTGTAGGAAGAGAAGGATTTCTTTAAAGAATCTTTATAAAATTAATTAACTTAAATTAACAAGGAAAATATATATTCATTAAATATCATGTGTCTTAAAATATATATGGTGCGGAATGTCTAAATCAGGCTAATAAATCCATTCATAAATAAATATCTCACATTTGTTTTAAGTTTTTTTGAAGGAGCACACTTAAAATCTACCCTGTTTGGTATTTCCAAGTATATTTTATGTGATAGCTTTCCCTGCTGGAATAAAATACCACGCATCACAAGTTAAAAGAGGAAAGGTTTATTGAGGTTCATGGGTTAGAGGTTTCAGACCCTGTTCACTTGGCCTAGGTTGCTTCTATGCCTGTGTAAAATCAGAAACACCATGGGGAAGGATGTACTGGAAGAAAAGTGCTCACCTCAGGGTAACCAAGACTACAGAGATGGTAACAGCCTAAGAAAAGATATACCCTTCAAAGATATCTACAGTGTCCCACTTCCTCCAACTTGGCCCCACCTGCTAAAGGCACATTCAACTGTGAATGCAACAATGAATTAATCAGTCTTTGAGCTTATTGCACCCAAGACCTTATTGCATCCAAATGTCCCACCTCTGAACAATGTTACAATAGAATCAAGCCCTCAACATGTAAGTCTTTGAGGTTCACTTCATATTTAATCTGCAGCACAACACATTGTTATTTACTACCACTGCAGTGAAGTGTAATAAATCTGTTTAACTCACCTCTGTATGGAACAGAATACTTGACTCCTTTCACCAAACTCTGCCTAATTTCCCTTCCTCTAGGCCTTGGTAACCATCTTTCTCCCTGAGTCTCTTAGATTCCATATATGAGTGAGACAATAGAATACTTGTTTTTCTGTGTCAGACTTTCTTCAAGGTTTCTTAAGAACAGACTCTTGATCTAAGTACCAAGCAACAGAAATCTCTAGTACAGGTGTTTAATGTAAGAAAAGATCTAAACAATCTTTTGAGGGAAGAAGTACTTGTAAATTCAGACCTATAGCAAAATGTAAGGGAACAGTGAAGACAATTGTTATTAACATTTTGTGACATTTCCTTTGTCTTTCTTGATTATCTCTCCTTTGTGTAGTGAAATATTTGAAAATTACAGACACCAATAATGCCCCCTGACTAATTTCTTTAGCACACATATCTTTTTTTTTTATTTTAAAGAGAGTAAAAAAAAGGGGGGCAGAAGAAAGCAGATCAGAACAGAACAACATAAGCAATGCAACACTTTACAATAAGACAACCAGGCATTAACAGTAGCTATCAAAATATTCCTTCCTCTGCTATAGTTGAGCATAGTTTCAAATACAATAATATCAAACATAACACAATAGTATAAAACCATTCAAGAGAATGAAAGAATTACAGGACATTCTGAACTGAGTAACAGAGAATGATCAATGGCTACTATAATATCTCATTTTCAATAAAAAATTTGTTTATACTGTCACATATATTAAAATCCCAATAAGACACAACATGATAGAACTAATGGTAATAGCAGAGTAGAAGCATGGTAGGACTTCTAAGCAAGACAATATTAAATCAGCAATGGCTGCCATAATGTTTTGTTTTCTTTAAAACAGCTGTTCATACCATCACACATAATAAAGTCAAATAAAACAGAATAAAACCATTCCAACTGATGAATGAAAAGATTGAAAGGCTTCAAAGCAATGAAATGGGAAATCATGATTACCATAAAATCTTGTATATTCTTACCAACTCTCATACTAGGGAGACTATACGGTATTTACACATGTGAGTTTGGTTTATTTCGCTTATGAGTATGGTCTCAAGTTGTGTCCATTTATTTATAAATATCTCAATGTGATCATTCTTTATAGCTGAGTAGTACTCCATTGTATAAAAATGCCACAACTTTTTTATCCATTCCTCAGCTGATGGGGACTTAGGTTGTTTCCAAGATCTGGCTATTACAAATTGTGCTGCTATAGACATGGGTGCACATATATCACTGTGGTATGATGTTTTCAGATCTTCTGGGAATATGCCTAGAAGTGGAATAGCTGGGTCAAATGGGACTTCCAAACCCAGCTTTTTGAGGAATCTCCAGACTGACCTCCACAGTGGTTGTACCAGTCTATCCTCCCACCAACAGTGCAGAAGAGTTCCTTTTTCCCCACAGCCTCTCCAGCATTTGTTGTTGGTAGTTTTTTTTTTTTTTTTTTATCCTGGCCATTCTTTCTGGGGTGAGATGGCACACATATCTTAAAATCAAAGTTATAGCTCTACAAACTCATGATACAAGTAACAGTTTTTTTTAAAAAATCCATGTACAATTAGGATTGTTTTTTGATCAAATTCTTTTTTTTTCTACTTTTGATCTGTTTAGCCCCCTCATACTATTTTTTAAAATATTGTTACAACTGACATCTCAAAAATAGTCCTGGAAAAATGGCAGAAAATTTTAAAATCAGAACTTACTGGATTGTTGGCCCATTGTTAGACTCTACATCATTTAATCACAAGATTACCACACGGGCAGTATTGATACCTTCCGACAGTACCTTATGTGTAGACACTCAAATCAGCGTGCCCCATGATATGTAGCAATAAAGCTGGGCACTTTGGGAGTGACAACAGTGTAAACGTCATGTAATTAGGAAGGAAAGCATGAACCTATACTTGGGAATTCTCAAAAAGTCTTCTGCATCATCAGCATTTCACTTGCTGAGCATCCTTATCTGAATTGGTTTCTGCAAAGATCATAGCGACTTGTTTTTCTGATCCCATCATTCCATCTACATGTCAAATGCCTATATAATCTGGACAGCCCATGGCAGAAGCCACTTGGAATATCATTGCCAGTGCAGGAAACATACTTTGATGATATTTAGTAGAATATGACAAAACTGTACTTAGAACTATGTGTAAGTTTAAGAAAAATGTTAGTGTTAGAAAGTAAGAAGTAGCTCTAAGTCATGTCTGAATATGTTAAAATTAAGTAAAAAGGAAAGAGACAACTGGGGCAGTAACAGTAGAGAAAGGAATGAAAGTGATGAATGGTTTTTCCAGCACTGAATATTCAGAAGGAAGTATAGAGAACTTTTCTTTTGTGTGCACATGGGGTTTTCAAACTCTCTTTGTTTAGAATTTCAAGAGCTACTACTTTCTTTTGATTTTGGTTCGATTATCTCTATGATCCTCAGTAACTGTACTTTTCTCGCTCTTTCAGACTAAGAAAGTCCTTCCCCAAATGGCCTCAACCATTGGACTTGCCTGTAGGTGTCATTCATTTCTCTTATTTCTCCCCCACCCCTGGGGCTTTTCAATAGTGCTTCCTTTCAATCAAAAGCTAATTTTCTTTGTGTGTGGGTGGTGTAGAATTCCATGCTTTTACACAGTAGCAGGCCTATATTTGATGTACCTGGTTCAGAGACAATTGTCCTTTATAGCTTTTGGGAGTAAATTCAATGAAAGCCCCATGCGACTAGTTTGTAACTCATTTAGTGGAGAGTTCTACAGGATTATTTCACAAAGCAGTTCACAGCTTAAGAAGCTAAATTGGCTTTATTGTGCCTGGCTGGAGGCCTCTTCATCTTAGCATTCAGAGGATATTTACATGTGTACCGTGAATCTTTCTAGAAAGTAGTAAAGGGAGGGTGTCTTTAGGGATGCAAGTTCTCAACTTTCTCTTAGCCATCCGCTACGTGTCTTAGGATGGGGAGGAGTACCAGGCCGGGTGACAATATTGTTTTTCATAATGCAGTGAAATATAAGACATTGGTGATTCTGTTTTCCTAGTGAAAGTTGTACAATTCTAGTTGGCCAGTGATAAGGTAGATGTGCCTTTATGCACTAAGTTCATGCAACAGTTCAGATTAGAGACTTTGGAGTCGGACCATTTGAGTCCTAGTGGTAGTTCTATCACACAGCAACTGTCCTTGTCCTAGACAAGTTGTACCACCCCTCTGAACTTGATGATTTCCTCAGTTGTAAGATATGTATGAGAATAATCTTTTGCTAACAGAGTAAGAGTAAGTGAGACTATGCTTCAGTAATAACAAACCCTAGATTTCACAAGTTTAAAATAATAAAAACATTGTCATTTGTACATCTTTATCATAGGCTAGCCTTGCTGTTGGGCAAACTCAGCCTGAGATTTGTGGAGACATCCCCAGATAAATTATTGTTGGTCATATGCAAGAGGAAAATGAGTCTCTGGAGGCCCCAGTGCCAGTATTAATGCTCAGTCAAAAGGGGATGCACAAAAGGGGATGCACAATAAAGGATCAGTTTTTCTCACAACTCACTGGTCAGCATAGGTCATAGAATCTGGTCCAATTTCAGGTGGTCAGAAACTGCAATTTTACCTGTGTCCAGAGGCTAAGAGCTTACAAAATTCAGTGAGCAATATTACTGCCACAAGTACTTAATACTTTTTGGTATTAAAAGGCATAATTGATGAAATATTTATATTAAGATCTATATGTTTATAGTATGAAGTACATTGCAAAATGATCACTACTATCAATTTAAGTACCATATTCATCACCTCATTTAATTTCCTCTCTGCTGCTTCTGCTGTGTGTGTGTGTGTGTGTGTGTGTGTGTGAGCAATGTACACACTTAAGATGGTACCTCTCTGCACATTTCAAGTAGAAAATCCGATGTAATTCCCAGGGCCCCTTCTGACACATGTTCACTGGATGAATGAATAAATGAATAGCACTTTTTATACTGTGTGCTTATCCTGTTGCTTGAAGTACAGCCAGATTTACAGCTAAATATAAACACATACAGACACACATGCCTGTAAACAAAGTCCCAACACTTTTAGAGCCACAGGTGGAAAAGGAACTCTGATTTGGCCAGTCAGGTGTACCTGTTGTCCTCAACAGAAAGATGTCATCAAGTTCAGGTGGACAAGGCAAGTACTTCATTGGTTTTAATCTTGATCCTTTTCAGTTTTAACTTCTTCAACTCCAGGCTTATGAGCAAGAAGTATGTCATGTGTGGAAATAGTTCTCAGTCCTTAAAATTTCTCAGATCTATAACCCTTTAAAAATGTAGAATGAAATAATAAGACAGGGAATAATATTATCATCACTTTGCTTTTCCTGATGATTACAATTGTCTACTGTGTTAAGATTTCATAAACCAGAGGACAAATTAAATTCAAAGAATAGAAAGGATTTCACTTTAGAATAAAGGATAGTCCTTACCTCTTGAAAGGAGAATTATCTCCTTTGTGCCAAGTAATGATCAATACATGAAAAGTGATAAAAATTTAAATTTGTTATTAATTATTTTGCAGATTTGGTAAAACGTGGTTGCTGACATTGTACGATCTGTGTGCCAGCACTGAGAACACAGTGGTATTTGATTGCTGTTACTATCATAGGTCAAGTAGCAAGGTTGGCCACTTAACACATCACATATGTATTCTTTGATAGATCTGTAAACCACGAGTCTGAGGTGGTGGCTTGGATGGATTCTCTGCTGCGAGTTTCACAAAGCTAAAGTCAAGAGCCTAAGGTCTTTCCTGGAGGCTCTGAGAGAAAACTCACTTCTAGGTTGTTGAAACATGAGTTGTTAAAATTGAATTGCACATGATTGTGAGACCTCGTTGGATATTGGTTTTTGACTCTGTGACCCCTACATCTTGTAAGCCTGTGCATCAGGGGGCCGAATCTCTCTGCCAGTCGGATCACCCTTAAAACCTCACCTTCTCATCTACAGCCAGAAAAAGTTCTATTCTTTAAGTATTTGTGCTATTAGATGAAATATATTCCAAAATAATCCCTGTATTACTTATATCTCCAGAGTGTCCTTTAACATATGATATTGTCTCAGCATTCAGGGATCAGGGACCCCCTATCGACACAACAGGGGAACCATGTGGCTGAAATATGGCACTTGGCCAGGGATACAAGAACAATGTATGGCTCATTTTGTGTATTTGTTAGTCACAAATGCACATGTACACAATTAGCACCTAAATAAACTTGACAGGTACACATCTGTGTTAACCATAGCTATACACAGCCTTAGGAGCCTACATGCATCACCAGGTGAAATGAAGGTAGGCTATTAAGCATTGCAGTTATACAGTACCGAGATTTCTTTCTCTAGAAGTGTGCAAACTGTATATTTTGCATTAGATGCATTGGTTACAGAAGAAGCTTGTGGTCAGCATCGCACAGTCCATTCTCTAGGGGTGACCACATTTGTCCATGTTTCTGATGGGCAGAAAGAGCAGACACTTTGGCACTGTAATTTTTCCCTGTTATATTTGTTCGATGACAGAGACTGTTCCTTACCGGTGTCTGTCCATCTTAGTCTAGGCTGCTGTGACACATTGTGTGGACATCCTTTTCCTCCTGTCTCTCATGACTTCTCCTCCTATTGCTCAGTTCCTGTCCTTAATTTGTCCAATTGCATTTAACTTGAAAATCACTCAAGGAGCGTGGTCTACCTTTCCAAATAAAGAAGGCGATGCATTCAAATAGGTGGACAAAGCTCACTGCGTGAAAGGAAGATTAAGAGATTATTTTGTATGGCAAGCACTTCTAAGAATTTGAAAAATTAGATGGGAAATGCCTCTGCTCTGTGAAGCAAGATTTTTTTTTTTTTTTTTTTTTTTTTTTGGTACCGGGGATCGAACTCATGACCTTGCGCTTGCCAGGCAGGCGCTTAAGCCACTGACCTAAATCCCCAGCCCTAAAGCAAGATTTTTATACTCGAAATTATTTCAGCTGTAGACAGAGAGATTGACATTAACATTTGCTGGGAGCCTACTATGTGCTGGGTGACTCGATCACCTTGTAGTTTAATTACATTACTATTAATTGTAAAACTTAAGAGTTTCAGATTATTTCATGTGTATAAAATTGGAGATTCAGTGAATTTAGGCTCTTGCCTCAGATATCAGGGTAGGAAGATTCAGTAAATTTGAATGTTGCATTAATCTCTCCATTTTGCTATCTTTATATTGCTTCTTGACTTCCTGTTGCAACTTTTTTTTCCCCTTTTGTCTTGTCTTGTTTGTATTGGTGGGGGAGTTGTTGTAGTGCTGGTGAGGAAACCCAGGATCCCCAACATGCTTAACAAGCACTTTACCACTGACCTATGTCATCATCCTTTCTCTGCAATATTTCAGTGTAGGACAGTTGAAAGAATACCAACTAGCAATAAGGCTCCTGTAGGCTGCTGGACAGTAAAGTAGACATTGTGTATATATTAATTATGATTACCATCCTGAATAAGTATTACCATTCACATTTTCTGTATAGAGAAGCAGAGTCCTAGTTAATAAATGATGGAAATTACATGTGTGGTTCTAACCTTCATAAGTTCCCTGAATAAGACTATGTATGTGTGTACATGTGTGTGTGTGTGTGTGTGTGTGTGTGTGTGTGTGTGTGTGTACTTACATGCTTGTGTGGATGTGCAGAGAACTAGAATGCAGATGGAATAAGTCAAATCTGTATTCTGATTCTCTGGGTGACATATTACTCTGGAATTTAAAGCTTTGTGATTTCAGTTCTACTCACTAAGGCAGGTTGCTGATTAGTTTTACTCCTTGTGGGCTACATGAGCAGATGATTATGGACAGAAAATATGGGTCATCTCTTCCCTGTGCCTTTCTTTCTGCCCCTTCCCCTAGAGTCCTCTGTGTATTCCTTAGGATGGTTGCTCAAGATGAAGTTTGAGTTCATCAGGGGTTATTCCAATGTGTATAGACACTGAAAAAAAAAGAATTAGAGAAATGTAGAATCACAGAACAAGGAAATGATCAAACTTTCATTTTTCTTAAGAGCTTCCTGATTACCTAAAGAGGACATTAGCAGTTTGGTGATCATTTATGTTTAATGAAATTTGCCAATCTCCTTGGCACTAAAGGGAAAGATGTGCCCCTGGCTCACAGTGGAATGCAGCTAGAATTCTGGCACATAGTTTTCCTGGGGTTGTATTTATTTATATATGTGACTTCTATTTATGATAGCATTCCTGATTGTCCACTTATGACAGGTCCATTTATTTGAATAAAAACAGAATTGTTTAAGCCAAGTAAGATTTTCATCTCTTTTTCCTTATTTTAAGAAAGTGTGTCATTCAGTAGCGCTAGATCACTGAGGGAGAGGCACTGGATGGTGAAAGGCAGGTGGGTTAAACACACGCCAGAATCTAAATAAGGATAACAGATGTGGCAATCACAAAAGTGATCATGGGTGAAGGGAATTTAGGAAAAATATCTATGGTGTTTGCTTCCCATTGCCTAGTTATTTGCAAGGATCACTGAGTCCATCTTGTCCATTGCTGCTGTTGAATTTGCCCTTTAGGATCAGTCACGCATATAGATGACTGGTCTTCCTGTTCCTAAGGTGACAGCTTGAATTGACTGTTTATTACCTGAGCGAAGTAACATTGAGGACACTTGAGTCCATCTGCTCCCACAGAATATGTGCTCCTCATCTTGAAGTGTAGAAGGGATTGATAAGGATTAGGAGGGGAGTAAAGTACCTGGGAAGGTGTGTTTAACAAATACAAAGATTTGGTGCTTGCTAAGTAAACAAGGAATCATGGCACTTAGGCTTCACAAGGACAATCCTTGTGGCTGTCCCAGGTGCCCCAGAAAGCAGGTTGCTTCAGATAGATAGCTCACCTGTCCTGAACAATGTAGAGCGCACACGTGTGTGTGTGTGTGTGTGTGTGTGTGTGTGTGTGTGATTATAACTGGGAACTGACTTTAATTCTTTCTCTTAATTTTTATCTTTATTAGCACATGCTTGCAGTGCATCATGATTCCTCCATCATGGGGACATAAGGGACATAAGAAATCTTTTTCTTCCCTAACTCTCCCCACCTTCCCTGCTTCTTTCATCTCTTGGTACTCTCATTTGCAAAAGCGCAATCTTCACTTTGTTTTTCTTTTGTTCACTTCAGTTTTTTCATTCCCTTTTCCTCTCTTCCATCCATCTCTTGTTCTTCCCATGAAAAAACTACCTCCCTACCTCCTGTTATCTACCTTTTAACTACCTTTTAACTGGTGGGGTGTGTGGCAACCAGGGCCATGAGTTCTTCAGGTGAGTACATTGTTGACACGTCAGGATGTAAAAATAAATGACGCACAGGCTCAATCTTCAGATTTTCCCAGGAAAGCCCAATATCTTAGTTTTTAATGGGAAAGCTTCTGTTCTGTAATTATTGGCAGCTAGTTTGTTGTTGAAACCACTTGCAGTCTACAAACTACATATGTTTAGGTTGTGCACTCCGCAACACAGAAGCCCCCAGGAAAATCTTTGTACTTTAAAAATATTATAGTTAAAATTCACATATTCTACAGTGTTCAGATGCCACAATACTTTACCTGTCTGAAGTGTACAATCTGGTAATACATATATAGAGTTGGACAACCTTCAACACACTTTAACTTTAGAATGTTTTCCTCACTCCAGAAAGAAACCCTCATATCGTTGGTACTCTTGCTCTACCCCACTGCCCACCAAACCCCAGGCCTAAACAACCATCATTCTTCTTTCTGTTCCCATGGATTTGCCTGTTCTGGATACTTCCTATCAATGGAATCACACAAGATCTCACTTTTGGTGAGAATTTCTTTCCTTTAATGTTTTAGAGCCTATCCTTGTTGTAGCAGGTGTCAGAAATGTTTTCGTTTGTTGTGATCAAATAATATTTCAATGTAGAAATATAAGACTGTTCTCTCATCAACTGATGGACATTTGGGGTATTTCCATTTTGGGAGTATTATGAAAAATTCTTCTGAAAATATTCATGCTCAAATTTCTCTGTGCACTTATGTTTTCATTTCCCTTTGGTATATCTAGGAGTGGAATTTGGGAACCACATGGTAACCCAAAATGTAATGCTTAACATTTTGAAGAACTTCCAAATTGCTCTCCAAGATGATTGCCCCATTTTGTATTCTGACCCACAATATCTGGAAGTTTCATTTTCTCCATATCCTCACCAGGTGCTTTGTTGTAGCCATTCTAGTGGGTATCATGTAATATCTCTCTGTGGTTTTCACTTGCATTACTATAGTGACCATTGTCATTAAGTGTTGGGTTTTGTTTTTATTGACTGTCTTCCCTTTTATTAGTTCTAGAAGTTTCTTATCACATATATGATTTTAAAATATTCTCTCTCCTTTTATGGGTCATCTTTTCCTATTTTGAAAGGCATATTTACAGTTCAATGTTTATTATCTTGATAGATAGAGCCCTATTAATTTTTTGATAGAGTCCTATTAATTTTTTTCTTTGTTTCTTGCTTTTTGGTTTCATCTCTAAAAGTCACAAACATTTACTCCTATGTTGTCTTCTAAAAGTTATGCAGTATTTATGGCAGTACTTAAGCACTGTGCATGGTGTGAAGTGGAGGATTTTCTTTATAGCTTTGCATGTGGAATCTCAGTTTTCTGGACACCATTTGTTGAAAACACTATTCTTTTTCCACTGAATTGTCTGTATAATTTATGTCAAGTTTTACCTTATGGTACCTGTTTGCTTGATTACAGAATAATTATTTAAATTATGTAAGGTATATTCATTCTCTTGGCTAAGGCAAACTTTTACAAAAGGGGTACTGCCCTCTGTTTCTGCCTTTTTGACTTTTTCTATCATCTTTAACTTGCTCAGAAGTGTCAGGTACTTACTAATGAAAATGGGGCTTCAAAAAGAAGACTGAGTTGTAAAGAAAATTTCATTTTGAATAAAATTGCTCATGTGATATATATATATATATATGTATATATATATATGCATAACTTGGATAATCAGAATATTGATACCTGATTATAATAGTCTTTTGAGTTGCATATCTGAACTGGGCTCTCTGATCAAAGCCCCTTCTTTATTCTTGAATATAGAGTTGGGGCACCATGTCTTCTTACAGTTTCACCTTCCTACTGAGTAAAAATATGCAATAAATATTATGACTGTACTGAGTATTTTTAGATTTTTTTCTTTTCTTATTTCCTAAACATTGTATAATAACTATTTAGAAGGTGTCTACACTATACTGGGAGTTATAAATATTCTGTAGGACTTGTAAATACTCTTATCTTTTTTGTAGTTCTAGAGGCTGAACCCAAGGCTATTTCTCCAGCCCATTTTACTCTACTTTATTTTATTTTAATTTATTTTGTGAGACAGGATTTTGTTAAGTTGCCCACACTGGGCTTAAACTTGCAATTCTCCTGCCTCAGGTTCACAGAGTGTGTAAAGATATTTTAAAATACACAGGATGGTATGCATGTGTCATGTATGGGATTTGTGCACTCACAGATTTTGATATTTGTGGGATATGTTGGAACAATTTCCCTGCAGATACCAAAAGACAGCTGAATATTGTACACACACACACACACACACACACACACACACACACACCCTAATAGGAAAAATCATCTCTACTTGAGAATCAATGATATAAATAGTGATATACAGAGATAAATAGACAGATATGGATACAAACATATACATCCACAATATTTTCATGCACACACATAAACAGCTTTAAATTAAGCATGGGCAGCAGCTACTAGCATGTTTCTCTGAATGAATTATCTTTCAAGAGGAGGACTTGCCGGAAAGCTTTCTTTTTCTTACGTGGTAAAAATCTGATTTTCTTATCCCGTATAGTGGCTGTTTGTCACCATAACTACCACTAAAATAGCTTTGTTCTTTTCTTTTTCTGAAGACATTACAAAAATAATTTGCATCTATTATATAAAATGTAACCTAGCAATTTTTATGAATTATTGAGAGAGATTCTCTAATCTTTGTGTAGACTCCAACCTCCAAGGATAGCCAGGGAAGTATTCTGGCACATATTCACCTAGAATATTTGCAGTCAGGTTTATCAGTTGTCTCCTGAAATCCATTCCCGTCCCTGTTGTCACTTCCCTGCCTCCATTACCCGCCTGGAAAAGACAGATCTTCACTACTCTAGCCTCCTTTAAAATGAAGAAACTAATTCTGACTGCTGAGATATGAGGGAAATAGAGTTTTCTCCTAGATTAAAATAAGCAAGCTGTATCAGGGGCCAGCTTTTGCTCTACTGAATTCCACCAAAATCTCACCGTGGGGTCTGATATTAAATCCTGTAGCCACTATGGCCTTGTTGTGAAGGTTTGACACATAGATTCATTTCATACACACAATACATACATGCACAAATATGTAGGTCCTGGGACTTGAACAAAGTATATTTAAACTCAGATGTTTCCCTAGCTCTTTTATTTTAAGACAAAGTCTTGCTAAGATGCTAACTTGCCCAGGCTGGTATCAAAATTTCACTCTTCCTGCTTCAGCCTCCCAGAATGCTGGGATCATGGAGAAGTCATGCCACCATGCCTGGTCTATTTTTTACCTTGGATTTTTATGCATTTCATTATATGTTAAGCCATTATTTGGGGGATATAAATTTTTCACTATTTTAGAAAAATTTGTTTTATATTATGCATGGATGTGATACACTTCAGTTGGTCATTATAAGCAATATTATGGTCAGCATAATCTGCCTGATATTCTTCCCATTCCCCAGCAATCATTCCTTAGAAAATAAAAGAAGGCTAGGTAAGTATATATGGTGGTGACTGCATTCTTCTTGTTGCTCTGCAGAAGCAAAACCCCATGTATTGGATTTGTTTTAAATTTTCAGTCCATCAAGGGTCATTTGAGGTTGAATATCGAAAAATGTGACCCGGCTGTAAAGATGGCATATTCTTTTAGGGACTGTACTTAGGTTTCATTAACTTCAAGCTAATGAAGAACTACTCCCCCAAGCAGTTTTTAGTTTAAGATAATTACTGATTTGTGAGTTAAAGTATGCTTGGAACACACCCATCCATCTTGGATGAGTAGCTCAAAATAAAAAGAAATCTTCAAAAAATGCTAAGTGACTCACCTAGTGGCTTAACTGTTGCCTAAAATTGTAAGCAAGCGTGGTGGTTAGAAACCCCAGTTCTTGACTCAGGAACAGAGCTCTGTGATGCCTTACCTTTTGGGAGTCAGAAATTCCCTATGTATATAAAGCTAAGCATGTTTCCCTTTACCATGGAACTGAGTAGTGGATAGTGCTAGTTTTGCAGAATGGTTGACTGGGCAGTCTTGAGCAGGTATGCTATGGTTTAAACATAAACTGTCCCCATATTGAGGGCTCGATCCCTAATGCAGCCATGTTCAGAGCTGGGGGTCTAGAGATGTGACAGGTCATGAGGGCATTAACCCCTGCAATGGAGTGACCCATTGGTAAATTCATAGCTCAATTGCTGTCAGCAGGTGGAACCTCATTAGAGGAAGTAAATCAGAGGCATAAGCTGGTACATATTCTCTTCACACAGGCGTCTCTACTTGTTCTAGTTCTTTCCAACCTTCTTTGCTTCCTGGATGCCATGAACTAAGCAGCTTTCCTCCACCATGATCTCTGCTTTGCTCCTTCTCCCTCAGAAACAGACAATTACAGACTGAAATCTTGGAAGCCATGAGCCAAAAGCAACCTTTTCCCTTCTAAGTTGTTCATGGCAGGCATTTTGTCCCAGCCATGAAAAGGTGTACTCAGTGTACATCCTAGTTTTATACTTTTTAAATGCAACCAATAAGGGCACTGAGCTCCTAGGGCCATGAACATTGATGGCATTACTACTTGTAAGGCATGTAGAATGGTTGCCCACATAGCAGTGCCCCCAAAAAGAGTGAATATTTTGAAGGATCAGTCAATAACCGAATGAAAGAGGCAAGCACCGTGTTGAACAGTCTGTGACACATAGTAAGTGCATGTGAACTGTTATTGTTTCTTTGTCTTTTGCAACACCCTGGGTCACTATTGGGCCCATCTGAGTGCCATTGTTGGGGCACTGGAACAAGTCAAGAAAGGAGGACATTCACTGGCCTTCTAATCTTGTTTTTGCTTATTTGTTTGTTTGTTTATTCTGTCATCTTAGGGTACCCATCACCCAAGTTTATGGGACACAGATTATTGTTTGCCCTCTCAAAGGTTGATGTTTGCCTACATTGATGATGGTGCTAATTAACAGACATCCATCATAGAGCATCAGAGTTTGTGTTCCTTTGCTCTGTACCTGAGCCTCTCTGTCCCCACGCCCCTCCCTACTGGCAAGTGTCCCCAGCTGAGCCACTGTCAGGAGGCTGCTCTGCTAAGCAGCCTGTCACACATGCTGCTACAATCATGTCTTATTATAGCTTTCAAAAGATGCCCTCTCATTCTGCACACTCGTGTTTATAGAGGACTTCTGGCATTCTGAAAAGAAACAGATAGCAGAGTCTCCAAACCCTTTATTTGCTTCAGCTGATAACTGCTCTGGCCAGAGATGAACGCTGCAGTGATTACAAGATGTAATTTACTACAAAAGACAGTTAATATTACTTACAAACCTGTCATCAGTTCTAGAGAAATCAGAGCCGAAACAACCAAAGGAACAAATCTGAATCCACCTAAATATCTTGGTCTGATAGAATTAAAGTTTATAGATTTACCACTTAGGAAACAGCTCGTTATAAAACATTTGTCCTCACAGACAGACAATATAAGTAACAAGCAAGATTATATCCCTTTATGTGGATCAAGGACGTGGGCAATGTAAGAAAGAAAGAGGAAAAAAATACCTTAAGAGGAACTTAAATGCTGCCCTTGTGAATTATACCTGGGGATATTAACTGGGGAATTAGATCTATGAAAAAAATCTCTAATATGACTAAACAAAGTCCCTCAGGTAATGCTGTGAATCAGAAAAATGTGAAAAAATACAGCGTCTTAAATGTGATTATAGTCAGAGCTCTAGTTATACCCTCAGAAAGGGCATTGAAGGTAGAGGAATGAAAGAAAAAAAAATGTTTCAAAACTTTTATGTCAGACCAGAAATTATAGAGTAGCAACAGCTTAGGGATTTAAATAACCCCTTTAGCCCAATTCTAAAGCCTTTGTGCTTTAAATTGAAGAAGAGAAAAGAATTAGATACCCAATTTAGGCTTTTTTTTAAAGATCATGAAATGGAACAGTTCTTTCTGATGAATGAGTAATTGAGCCAATATATGAATTGGGGTATAATTTGAAAGATACAGTTCTAGCCATAGCTAAGCTTCTTATGGCCTACCCTCTCTGATGAACTTTCTGGAGAGTATATTATTCACTTGGTCATTATTTAATGGAGAGTAAGGTGAGGTCTTTGTTCTTTTGCTGGTATCATAGACAGGCTCTAGAAGAGTCAGAATTGTTTCACCATTTACCTTTCATCCTGTGGGAATCCTAAGATGACTCTGTATACAAGGAGCAAGGTCAGGATAGAAATCCCTGTAATATTGTCCTGATAACTTTGTGCTCACCCCACCTGTCAGTTCAGCTCTGGTTAAAGGCTCTCAGGAGCTCTTTTCCTTTACCTCTCTCTCTAATCCTTGGGACAAGGTAGCTCCAGATCTTTCAGATGTAAGACAGATAAAATGTCAGATCTATACAGGAAGTTGCATTTTAACTTAGCATCTCAAATATATTTGTTGAAGCCTAGAACAAGAAAGGAGAAAAGATGACACTGGGTTTTACCTAAGCAGAGAGGACATTACTCTGCCCATCAACTGAGTCCCATAAAATTGAAGAAAATGTTAAAGGAAGCAGGTAAGATCAAAATGTGTCTCTCTGAAATCATAGCAACCTTACCCACTGGTGATAGAGTCAAATCATTATCTCAGTCCCTTGAGATGAGCAACCGTTCTCTTTCAAGATGGGCAGGTGATTCCAGGAATGAAATGGAAATAAAACAAGGTTGGCATGGGAAAAGGGATGGATCCCTCTAATCTCCTTTCCTTTGATTATTTATTTCCTAAGGTGTTTATTGGCCATTTGTGTATTTTCTTTGGAGAAATGACTTTTCAAATTATTTTCCAACATTTTAATTGGGTTTGTTGCTGCCATTTGAGTTTTAGAACTTCTTTGTATACTCAGAATCTTAATTTGTATGAGATATTGTATGCGATTTGCACATATTGTCTCCCTTTTAATGAGTTGCCTTTCCACTGTGTTGATAGTCCTTGGAATCAAAATTTTAACTTTGATGAAATCCAATTTATCTATTTTTCACTTTGTGTTGCCTGTGTCTTTTTGTCCTAAGCTACTAATAAGAATAACAGTAGATTGCTTATTTGTCTGAAGAAGGAATGTCCTCCCTAGAAGGTAAAGGGAAGGCAACTCATTCCTATGATGTAGTGCTCAGTCCTTCAGCTCGAAAGAGAGAGGGTCAGTATGTATTGAACCCCAGCTACCAAGCCTAAGACTCTGTGATGTTCTTACAGAAGAGCCACCTGAAGGACATAACTGAACATGATGCTGGTGTCCAGGCAGGATCCTGGGAAAGCCTTCTTTCTTCCCAGTTCATCTGGTTCACCTCACTGGTGCATGGACTATTTATGTGTTCATCTGTGAGACATGTCTAGACTTAAGATTAACTGGGAATGCAATTTTCCTCTTCCACTCACCACTTTCTGCCTTTCGTGTGTCCCTATTGTTCTCATTCAAGGCTTAAGAAAACTTAGAATTTAAAGACAAAAACACAGCTGAGACCCACCAGTGTTATGTGCAATTAAAGTCACCCAGGCCTGGAATAGTGAAGCTTCCTGCCCAAACTGCGCTGATCACTGAGCACTAAACCCAGAGCTTAGTGCTGGGGATGCTGACTCAGACTGGTCCACCTGCCACTTCTTTCATCATCAGCCCTTCCAGGAAGAAGGAGGCCTCATGGTTTCATTGATTTTAATACGTGTTTACTTATCATCAAAGTTTATCATCCATACAAGGGTCTAAAAAATACAACATAGAGTTAGAAGTGGAAACTAATCATCATTATTGTGGACTCAATTGAATCATTTATTCCATGACAAAAAGAGTGGCCACAAGCACTTCTGAATTATGGGATTCCTTGCGGACAAAGCTTGGGTGTCTCAGGGTCATTCATGAGCCAGAATAGAGCAGTTTGAAGGAGGAAGTAGCCACATGGAAACAAAGAACAAACTGCCAGAGCTTCTGATTTTTTAAGAGAATTTGAAAATTGGAGTGTTGTATGAAACAGTTTGGTTCCTTTAATTGAATATTGAAATGAATCTATATAAAGAAAGAAAAAAAACTCAGCCTGATACATAGAACAAAAAATCTGGTTTTTAGTTGAGTGTGGCTATTGACTCAAAACCCTGGATTTCACAATTTGATTACAACACTAGAACCATCAGGAAGCCTTCTAAAAAGGCCACTACTGGGCAGGAGGTGTAGCTCAGAAAGAGAACACATGTCTAATTTGTGGGAGGCCCTTGGTTCCATCCCCAACACTGCAAAATAAAACAAGCTAACTAATTAGGTTTAGCAACTCAGATGTGCCTAAGCTTCTTAGAGCTTTAGGTGACAGTAGTATGCAGCCAGAATTAAATAGTGGTGGGTGGTTGCTGTAGTCAGGGGTTTGCAAGGAGAAAAAGATACTACAAGACATATAATTTATGGTAGTATGTTATGCTGGTCACCCAGAATCAAATATATAAAGTGCAGGAAATATGTCCACACACTAAAGACCTAGAGAATCCAGCTAAGGGCCTGGATCCCATGGCAATAGCCTGCATGAGTTCAGCCGAAAACCTAGAGCCCATGACAGTGCCTCTCAAAGTCCAACTAGAGGACTAGAGCCCATAGCAATGACTCATGCAAGTCTGTTTCATGGATCAGCGCTGGGAAGGCCCAAAAGTCAGCAGTAAAAGCCAGAATGTCTGTGCCAGCAAGAAGAAAGATCTGTGTCAATAGATTGAGGGTTCTGCACTGGATCCAGGATGCAATGCACACGGTATGAACCAGGGCTCTCCTGAAAAGTACCACAGCCATCCTCAAAGACAATGAGGTCCCAAGCTCCTCTGATGATAACAGCTGAGTTCATATCTAAAGCTTCTCCTGGAGATTAAACAGCACACATCTTCCCCTAGAGCCAGGAAGCGATGCTCAAAATAACAACCAAAGCTCCCCCAAAGTGAACTGCAACCATTCTCAGCGACAAAGTTCCAAGCTCCTCTGATGATAATAGACAAGTTTGTGTCAGGGGAGCCAACATGACAAGCTTTTCCAGGAGAACCAATAATTCCAGAAGAACCAACAGCTCCAGGCAACAGCACAGTTAGGAGGACCTGACACACAAAACGCTTCCTCTCCAGGTCTCCTTCTTATGCTGGCAGCAGTCCTCAGGTGGGCCATCGATGCCCAGCACCACGCTGATTCAGTTCAGCTGGCATTACAAGTTGAGCACCAGTTACCAATCCACTACAATGGTGATAGTATGGATACCACTCCAAACCCTTTTCCCATCCAGGAGGACACCCAGAATGTGAGTGTTGGACACAAACATGGCCCTAAGTTTAGGGATAGCATTTGAGTAGTTATCTGTGCTTCTCCTTCATTGTTCTGCTGTTCTGGCATTTATAGGCACAGACAGATGTCTCAGGAACTCCACTCACTATTCCTCCCATCAAATTTGGATCCCTAACTATGCAATTTATCACATCTCCAGGGCCTGTTAGTGAAATATCTTTACCTTCTTAGCTATGAGCAAATTTTCCTCTTCCAATGTTGAGAAATATCTCTGTCCCTATGCAGTCCTTTCACCTACATGCTTCCAGTCCTCTAGTAGATTCTCTGTAGGTTTGTCCTGGGAATACCCAGAGCTTTTTCAGCTACTGTTCTCAGCTCCACCTGCTTCTCTCTCTCCTCCTTTCTGTTCATGGGCTCAACTCGCATATGTGCAAGCTTCTTAGACTCAGTATGATAAACCCAACAGTCTGTATGGGGGCAGGGTGCAGACAGCATCTAACAAGCCATCTTTAAAGTGGCTTCATTTCCACAATGTTATTGTTGACTTTGTCACATATGATGATAGCATCATGGACAAGAAAAAATCCATACTGTTTAGTAGCACAGTGATTATAAAATAGAGATTAAATGGTATGAACTCTGTAGTTGCTATTCATTTATTTTAGCAAATAAGTGAATAGAAAATGGCAGGGTAAGCAAATGTAGAAATGGCCCAATTGCTGTTGAATGTGGGTAATGGGTATATAGTACTCATTATAAAATATCTTATACTTTTGTATTTGTCTAAGCATTTTATTATATACACACATGTATAATTATAATTATTTCTTTCTTACCAATTATTCCATGAAAGACTGAATGGCTTTAAAGAATAAATGTGTAGTTTACAATAAGATCAACCTATAGCATTAGGAAAAAATAGGGAAACTACCATGCATAATTTGAGCTTCTCAACATAATTTTAGCTTTTGTGGATGGCCTTCTAGCAATTTTTTTATTGCTGTACATGCAGTTTGGATTTTGGCTTTATTTATTTATGATGTTATTAAGCAAAGATTGTGGGCTGGTCTTGCTTTCTGGTTAAAAAAAAGCTTTTAGAAAGCTTTGCATTTATAGTACTCAGTAACCTCTGAAGAGGGAAATCACAAGTGAGGCTATTTTTGCTCAAATAGAACCATCGAGTGCAGCTTTGTCATGGCGTGAGTCTCTTGTCCTCACTAGTGCTGCTAGTCACACACCATGTCATGACCTTGGGGAAAGCATGGAGACTTAGCAATTGTTTCCTGGGTTTTGTGCAGGGTACATATACTGTCAACCCAGTAGCTGCTTCCTCTGCCGTCATGGAGATGGCATTCAGATTGATGTTTGATTATAGAACAACAGGCAGGAAACCACACTCCAGCATATGCTTGTTTTAAGGCTGTGTTCCTAGTAACTTGCAATTCCAAGTACTGGGTATAAAGATAGGTATACATTTAAATAGGGAAGCAGAAACTGAGACAGAAATTACACAATGGCCTGCTCTGGATGGTCCTTCCATGCTTATGCAGGAAAAGCCATCTCTTCCAGAATTCATACACCCAGATTTTCCCTTGGTCAATCTGGGACTCCACATCTTCAAACTGGCTGCACATGTTCCAGTGTGCCTGAAGTCACTACTTTCCAGACTTACTGAATAAAAATCCCAAGGATGACTTAGGACTCTGGATTTTTAATAAGAACCTTGACACATTCGGCCATCTAGCTACTGGCATCAGATAATTACATTCTTGAGTGGGTTTTAATCTTTCAGGTTCAAGTTATCAGGACCAAAGAGAAGGAATAGCTGAACTTTTATATTCAGATCCTTTAAATCAAAATCATTTATTTGAATAAAATATTTCATTTAATATGGATGTTATGATGATCAGAAAACTAGTCATTGTGAGCAGTTAGGAACCTCTCTGATTCTGTCGCTGGTACTGTCCTTGTCTCTGTCTTTTTTCCTGTGCATCTGCATATCTCTTTGTTAACTTTCCATATTTTGTATCTGCCTATATATGTGTTGTGTGTTCAAATAAGACAGAAATAATTATTTCAGCATTCTGTGGTTTCCCCATGCAGTGTATGGTTCCAAAATTCATTGGCAGCAGCAAAGACCAAAAATAATCATGTTTCACTTGCTAATGAGCTATCAGAGAATGGAGAGAATGTACTTAAGATATCTTATGTCCTCATTTAGCTTTTTAAGTTACCTTTGTCTACAAATATCCTTGTTTCTGGAGTTGGCAGCATACCAAAATAGAATGAATGGAAGCTCAAAGAGAGACATAAGCTTGACCTAAAATGTTCGCTAACCTTTACTGCTTGAGCTGTGGGAAGTGATGGGTCCTCACCAATTCTTGTTATGTTTTATGCTGAAAAGTTTCAGCATTCAGAAATTTGTGAAAAATTTAATGAGAAAATGTGTAAAAGTGCCTGAAACAAGCGTTCCAACATAATATCATTTCATCAGTTATTCTTCACTTTCTTAATTTGTTGTCTAATTGAAGTTTGTATTTTTAGAATAATCATTTTTTTTCTCAATTTATTTTAGGACAGCATTGATTTGTGTTATAAGCATAATCAATATATACTTTAAGGAGCAAAGTTCAAAATGAAGTAATATAATGCCATGGGAAGACACTGTTTTGAAACCAGAAAGATTGGTTCAAAATCCTGTGACATTGCTCAGTGCCTTCTGGAGTTTGCTTGTTTATACACATTTAGTTCTCTCATCTGCAAAATGGGTGTAACAGTTTTCACATGGACTTGTTTTCTGTTGCTACTTTAAAAAATGACCACAGCTTCAGCAGCTTAAAACAACAGGACGGTAATGTTTTACACTTCAAGGGTCAGGAGCTTGCAGTGTTTCTCACAGAACAAAAATCATGGTGTAGGCAGGAATTGTTCATTACTTTGGTCTCCTGGGGAGAATTCATTTTCTTGTGGTTTCCAGCTTCCAGATGCCACATGGCTTGACTCTGGGCCCCTTCACCTTCTAGTCAGTAAAAGGCGGGTTGGTGGATCCTTTTCCCTCACATCCTTCCAACTCTTACCCTTCCTTTCCCTCCACCCTCTGTGAAGACCCTTGTGATTACAGGACTGCACCTTGATAATCTGGATTAATTTCCCTATTTAAGGTAAACCGATTGACAACTTTGTTTCCATCTGCAACCCAATGTTCTAGGAGTGATGTGCACATTTTTTGTGAGTTCTTGATCCTGCCCACTGCTGGCAAACTAACAATGGGAAGCACACAAAACAGCTAATCTTACGAAGTATTAAGTAGAGTTTTATTTTATGTTTTTAAAGAAATAATACCTTTATTTTTAAAAAGCATCTTCTGGATTAGCATCCTCAGCACCTGTGACACTAGGGACCAACCACTGTGTTAAGAACTTCTCATTATTATGGTAAGCATGAGGCCCCATCTCATAGCTTTGAAGTCTTTCAAAGTTTTCAATCACCAGTTGGAATGGTTTTATCCTGTTTTGTTTGACTATATCATGCGTGATGATACGAACAGCTGTTTTGAAGAAAACAAAACACTATGACAGCTATTGCTGATTTAATATCATCCTCTTAGAAGTCCTACCATGCTTTTTTTGTTCTACTACTGCTGGTTATATCTATCACATTGTGTCTTATTGGAATTTGAATATGTGTGATAGTTTAAACAAAATTTTTTTTATTGTAAATGAGATATTATAGTACCCATTGATCATTTTCTGTTATTCGGTTCAGAAAGCCCCGTAATTCTTTCACTCTATGCATGGCTTTATACTATTGTGTTATGTTTGATATTATTGTATTTGAAACTATGCTCAACTATAGCAGAGTAAGAGATATGGTGTTAGCTACTGTTGATGTCCAGTTGTCTTAATGTAAAGTACT
>PVJX010012198.1:0-51351 GCA_004027295.1 Dolichotis patagonum
ACTTCTTGCCTCTGAATCTTTGCTCGCTAGCTCTGTCCTTTCATTGCTCTGTGCCTCAGTTTCCCCAACCAGAAAATGGAGACATTAACAACAGTGCCTACTTCTTAAGACTACTGTGAGTATTGCTGAGAAACTAAAAGTAACACACTTCAAAGAATCTCTGGCAAGCCATAAGCCCTCCACATAAGCTCTCTGCAAACTTTCACTCTTATCTACAATCAGATTCACCGCTGAATTAGTTTCAAGTGATTGAACCTTGTGCTGTGTTGACATGGTTTTCAAGGTCATTGTGTGTGTTGGGGGGAAGATTTTATAATTTTAAAGTAGATTTCCTGCTATAGTTATTACCTATTTAATGTGTAAGTTAGATAGTCAAAGCACAAAATCTCCCAGAAACCCAGCAGATAAGTCAGCTGGGTATAGGTAATCCTTTTCCCAAGGGTCTGTGCTAGTCCGTGTATCTTCCAGTGTTGGATGTCTGTGTGTCCTTCTGGCTGTCTGTCCAGCTGAGAGGCTTGCAAAGCTGAGAGGGGATCCAGTCATGGCGCTAAAGCTTGCAGAGAAGGAAGGTGCTTACGGCAACCTGCGGAGGCCTTTGAAAACCAGGTGATATTGCTCGGTGAGCATCAGAGGCTGGAAAAGTGTTGGAGCACAGTCAGAACTATGCTGAAGGCATCTCTGGTAAACACTTCTATTCTTTAAGAGCATTTCCTCATATTTATTCTCTTTCACTTTATTTTGTCCTGAGAACAAGCTTGTGCGACACAGAAGAGACCCTGGATATGCTGCCTTTCCTAGCTGTGCTCTTAAAATGAAATAATCTAGAAGGCTTTCTGTTCATGTGCAGAAAAGGTCTAGAAAGAAGAGAACCAGGCAGTAGCATGATTCATTGGGAAGGGTGCCTGTCAGTCTGTAAAACTGCTTGTTTGGAAATAGACTCTGCTTTAGATCCAAACTCTGTCCACAGTTTAAATAAGAAATTATGCCCTTATTCATAAAATATAGCTGTATTGTCATGATCTCTTTAAAGATATACTGCTTATTTATAATTTAAACCAGAAGGCAAAATCTAACCTTCACACAGCACTTTTTAGGTTGACAAATTATCATTTAATCTTTTAATCATGTGGTCTTCCTCAGACATTGAGGTTAAAGCAGGTTCGAGAGGTTAAAATATGATTAATATTTCTGTCATAGAGATGAAGAAGTGAAGACTCAGAGGGGACCAGTGACCAGTCCAGGGTGCCATGGTTTGAGGAAATGGATCCACAATGCAAGAGTCTGAACTCTGAATTCCTGGTAAACTTCCATAGTCTATCCCATTTTAATAGCTGTTTCTGTGTAACTTCATTCAAACCCTTAGCCCTCATCTGAAAGGACGCTGTCAATGATTAGTAGGCAAAGGGCAGGTTTATCTGAAGCCCATGGAAGGGGGCCAAGATGGAAGACTACAAGTGGCACATCTGACTCAGAGCCGCCCTCTCTGCAGGGAGCAGCAACTGGTCAACAGTGGTGAGGGACTTGACTGTGGGACATGTTGCACTTTGTTGATTTCTTGGCTTCTGCCTTCCTCTCTCCCATCTTCCACTTTTTTCTCCTTGGCCAGAGGAGAGAGAGAGTCTGACACTGCAGTCCTACCTATCCTGGCTGGGTCCCCGTCTGCGTCACAGTGGTGTTGGCTTTGGCGCCAGAGTGGCTGGACTTGAGACCATCCTTGAGCGCCTATTATTTCTTTCTAATAGTTTTTTGACTTGTGAAGCCAAGAGAAGGTTGTTTTTGCTTAGAGAGGCCTCGAGACTTCAATGGGAATTTTGGTTTTGGATATTTTTTAATGTCCAACTCAGTTCCTTGGAATGAAAAGAGGCTAAGCTATTTTCAAAGAAATGTTTTGCAAGTCGACATGTCAGCTAGTGGGCCTGCAGCTGAGTGGATGCGCTCCAAGCCATGCTAGTCTAAATAAGGCAGGGAAACCAATCACCCTCCTGTTCTTTTGGATTACCCAAGAGCCCACACTGGAACAAGACAGGGGTGGATGCAGATGGTGGCACTCATGCAAAACTGTTGAGAAAGTGTTGCCATCTCTGTCCTCGTAAAGTTAACTGCTGCATGTAGCCTGTTTGGGCAGCACACCCAACTCCCAGTGAGAGGAGTCACTGCCTCTGAGGGGGATGTGAAAAGCCCAACATGAGCATTGTTCCTTGCATTGGATAGAATGTATTCCAGGGAGTGATGTTCTTCTCCAATGCTATAGCCAGTTAGCACCCAAATGTTTAGTTGAGTAAGCAGACGGATGCCCGCTATGTTCATCATGAAAGCAATGACGAAAATGACTCCTTTACCTGGAAAGTCTTTGATCCATTATTTTTATTGAGTTATAACTAATATATAAAGAACTGAAAATATCCAATATATACAATCTGGTGGGTTTTGGTTTATGCAAAAACTTGAGATACTATCGCCACAATCAAGGTAATTAAGCAGATATTGCACTCTCATTTCCCTTTGTTTTTGTAATAAGAACACTTGATGCATAGTCAGTCCTCTTAACAAGTTGTGAATTTACTGGAACATTCAATTTTGACAATTATGAGACTAATGTCAATTGGTCCCTAAAGCTTATCCTTCCAGTATAACTGAAACTTCCTGTCAGTTGAACTGCTTCCTGATTTTCCACCTGTTGGTGCCTGGAAAACCCTACTGAATCCTATACTTCTATGAATTTGACCACTATCTATTCTTCATATAAATGGAATCAGCAGTATTTGATCTTCTGTGATTGGTTTATACAATTCACTTTTCATTCAGTCAACAAATGCACAAACCTTCCATCTGACCAGCATTGGTTCCGAATAAGTCAGGATTCATATGCTCTAGGAATTAGTTTTCCAGTGGGGAGACAGGTTAGTTACACGTGGAAAAAAGGCACAAAACGCAAACACAAAGTGCTAAAAGGAGGAAGTAAGTCCAGGTCAGTGGTGTCAAGCTAATACAACAAACAAACAGAATATCTACTGAAGTTCAGGTCAAGAGTTCCTGAAAAAAATGGTGAAGGTAATTAAAACCACCATTTAGAGAACATTCTTTAAATTCAGGGTCTTTGGTATATGTCAGCAAATAAGTAGGAAACTGAGATCCAAAGACTTGCTCAAGTTTACAGAACAAACAAACGTCAGAGCTGGGACTTGCATGCATCTGCCACTAACACTCCTGCCTACTAAGGTCAGTTCTCCATCAATCTGTCAGTTCTTTATGATTACTCACTCCTCCCCCACACTTAATTCCAATGTCATGCATTCATCGACTCAGGGAACACTCCTTTGACATATTCTGCTGTCTTTATGGTTCTCTTTACCACTGGTCACTATTTACTGATAAGCCATCAATATAAAGATGCCCTTTTACTCATATTTGACATTTCTGAATATGCATCTACACACCCATGGCACAGCAGGGTTTGTGGCATGCTTTACATTGTTTCTACACAAAAACAGCAACACATTTGAAATGCTGGTTTCTGAAATTTCTCAACACTGTGCCATTCTATTTATGTTTATTTATATTGCTTATTTTCTCTCTTTCCCTCGTAGACCAGGAGCTCTAAGAGACTGTGGTTTTTGTCTGCTTTTTTCATTTTTGTATCTAGTGTTACTTGTTGAATAAATTAATGACTGAATAGATGTGGAGTGCCTGTTATGTGCTGGAAGCTGTGTGGAGTGCTGGATAACAGTGAGGAATAAAACAGACATTATTCTTGCTTTTCAGAGGAAATTGAACAACAATTGCAAATTGAACAAACAAGCAAGTAAATACATCCAACCCTGTGATATATGGGAAGGGTTGAAAGGAATTAAAGTATTCAAAGTGCAATGGTGTAAATACATGTAGCTGAGGTGTTTTCCAGTTTCAGACAGGAAATTCTCTGAAGAAATGACATTGGAATTGACAGCAGGACCATGAAGGCAATAAATCTGAGAATCCAGATTATTACGCAGCCTGGCACATTCAATGGCCAATTTTGACCATCTTAGTCCAAAACATTTTCGGCAACAGTGTAAGGTACTTTATTTTCTTCACATTTTCTATACTCCTGTACCACATATGCATTGATTCCCTTCTGAAATAGGAAGGACATTTGATTGGGACACATTTGATCTGGGTGAGCATTCAGATTTGCCTCTCCTTTACCAAGTGAGGAAGTTATATTAATTCTATAACCCAGTGACTTTATCTGTACATTTAGGAAGTTCTGTACCGTTAGACAATCACTTAAGGGTCACTGGATTTTAACACGCTAAGGCAATAATTATTAGTTCATTTCCACAAAACTTCTGGAAAAAGCTACTATGTGCTAAAAAGCTAAATTTTCTGCAGGGCATAGGAGAAATCCAGATTTTAAAAAAGGCACAGCCTAGACTGGTAGTATGATTACTTCAATATAATGCAGCATAAAATCTCCCCGTTCCTGAGTCTCCAATTCTTATTGTTATCTTTCAGAGTCAGTCTCATATTATCACTCATTTTCCCCAGCAAAAACAATAGAATCTGTCTACTCCTCACAGAGGTTGTCAAGCGATCACATCAGAGAGGGCTGTTGTGTTGAATTGTGGCTCTAATGGATGAGATGCAGGTCTGAGACCCTAAGTCTTTATTTTTAAAACTAATTATGTGCCAAGGTGGCATCATAACTGAAAGCACGGGTCAGTTTGTTCTACCTGGGTGGTAGTTTGGAGTATGGGTGATGAGGGATAGGTCAAAGAGTCTGTTGAAAGTGACTTCATACAGTATTGATGCTTGGCCTAAATTCTGAAGGGTTAGGCAGGTATATTGCATAGAATGTCTTCCTGGGAAATGGTACAAGCTACCCACTTTCGATCAACTTACTAAGTGCAATTATAATTCCACCTAATATAAAGGACAGAGGCAGGGAAATCTCAGACGCAAATGGAATTTCAAGATGTCCCTGAAGATTCAGGCTCTTTCCCCTTTCTGCTAATACCCCAAGAATGTGAAGTTTTATTCTTAAGATTTCTACTCATGGTGGCAAGATGGCTGTCAAATCCTTTGGCACTGATTCTTATACAATTCTATGAAAACAACCAAAAAGGAATGACTTGTCTCTAACTTCTCTTTACCAAAGGGAAATAAAATCTTCTTCTTACCCCACGTTTTCCATTTCTCACCCCAGTCTCAGCAGATCTACCTTCAGCTTCCAGCAATGATATTTGGGCCTCATGCTCATGCTTTAAATGCTAAGGGGGCCGGGGAAGTATGCACTTGGCATTTTCTGACTGTATGTGAGTCAAAAGTGTATGCTTTCCAGAAGCAGCATGTAGGTTAAGGATAGAAGGGATAGGAGGGGTGACTGCACGCTAGACCTCCGACACTGTCTTTCCAAACAGGAAGGGGTGGAAACAGGGAGGGCAGAAGGTATGCACGGGTCGAACACTCAGAGCCTGGCTCAGAGCTTTGCTGTCAGCTCTGTAGCTATGCAATTGATCTTTGTTGATGGCAAAATCATTACAATGGAACTGGGAAATCAATAGCAGGTCAAGCAAGTGAGTGGTGAAATCTGCTAATCTTCCCAGACCATGGACAAATTTTTTTTTTAAAAAAACTTTAATGTTGTTCCTTGAATGGTTGGCCGTTCTAGTGGGTGATTAAATTGAAACACTAATTCAACAGCAGCACAGGGCTTGGCGGCCCTTTTAAAGCCATGTGTAATTTGGCATCAGACATATAATCTAAAAACAAATTAGGGAGAAAGCCAAGTTCCATGGAAGTTAAGATGGAAATCTTTCATGTTTAGGAAATGCAAGTTTATTTAAAAGACCATGTGTGGGGTTTTAATGCAAACAACAGAATGCAGGATGACCCCTAGGTGATGGAAACATTCAGTGCCTCCTAATAAAGTGCTTATTGTTGGTTGATTACATGGAAACTCATGACAAGAAGCAGAAGAGGACACGGAATTTGTCCATTAAAAAAAAACTATATACACAAGCAGACATTAACTTTAAAAACTCATTTGCTTTTCCTACAACTACATACAAAATGGAAAACTAAAGTTGTGCTCTTGACTGTAACAATGACAAGAAAAGAGTATCACAGACAGACTGAAAGAAAAAATGGGTCACATTTTATAAAGGGTATATTATTTTAAATGACCCATATGAAGTAACACAGGGAGATTTTGAAGTCAGTGTCAACTTGTCAGAGGAGCCTGATCCCCCGAGATGACTTTTCTCAGTCCGGAGCCTGGCAGGTCCTCGTGCAGAGCGATGGACACTTGCCCGAAGAATGGAAAACATGAGAGATGGAAATGGGATTAGTTCCCACTGTTCTTTTCCTGGACGAGATTGCTCCATTTTTTAAATGGTTGGGATGATTTAGCTCCAACCACAATATATTTTCAGTAGATTCTTCATCTGGAGTTTTATTCTCTGTCTCCGCCCCACCCTGCCTTTCTTTGCATGCAGGGGAGAGTGCGTCACAGCAGACCAAAGAGGCCCTGGAAGACCAGAGGCCGCAGCTCCGCTCCAGTTGTTTCCCTCACCAGTGTCTGCTGCCAGGTGTCCCGGCCGGTGTCACATTTCCACCTGGAGTAGACTCACAGTCTTCTGTGGGGTCCTTATATCCTGGTCGACCACACGGTGCTACCTGGAGTCCTGTGGTCCCTTCAAAGTTTTGAAGTTTGTAACATAGTTTTGCTGCTCACCTGGTGAAGTGGTTCTTTCCGGGAATCTGTACTGGGGTTACGGAGGCCCCCTTTACTAAGTGTATACTTAGTAAAGTGATGGGCTTGGGACGCCCATCAGAATCTCAAGGACAGGGTCTGGGAAGACACCCGGAAACACTTACTGGAGGGACTTCAGTAGCTGAGTCTGATGCGGAACCATTGGCATCCAAAAATTCTCATTAAAAAGAAAAGAGAAAAAAATCAAAAACTGTCTAGACATGTGTTGCATTTGAATAATATGATATCTTGCTGTATGGAAACTTGAAAATTGACATAGGACATTGTATCAGTTCAGAGGTCAACTTCATGGCTTCAGCTCTCTGCTCGGCTTGAATCATATTAGGTAGTTTCTCATGTCCTCAGTTTACTTCCTGTTTGTGAGTAAAGACTAGTAAGTTTGGGATTAAATTATATCTTATATAGATAGTCAAATTTTCATAAAATGCTGATAGACTGGCACAAATTAATCACCCAAATAATATCATTTATTATTATCATTTCAGCCTCCATAGAAGTACACATTGGGAATAATATGGTACTTTGGACTTAAACATAGAGATACATGAATGGTGGTAAACAAAGGCATTAGGTTTAATAGACCATTAAAAATGAGATTTTTTTAGGTCCTTGATGCTATAAATGTTGAATCCATATTTTAATACAATTGTGCTGGCACTGAACATACCATTTTGCCATTGAGTTTGCCATTGAGGCCATTAGTACAACCCTAGAGTTTCATAAAATGACCTCTGGACATTGCTGGCTTAGATAGATAAGGGTGGTATTATTTCCTACAGGGTGGATGCATCTTCTACATTATCCTGTAAGAAGATTAAGAATACATTTATTTCAATAAGATGAGCGACAAAAAAGACAGGCTTTTTGTTTTGTTTTGTTTTGTTTTGTTTTTGAGATAGGATCTTGCTATGTATTTCAGGCTGGTCTTGAACTCACTAGGTAGCCGAGGCTGGCCTCAAACTCTATAATCCTACTGTCTCAGTCTCAGTTGCCTTAGCCTCTTTATACCTCAGTTTTACTTATTAAAATAGATTTTTGTTTATGGGTTATGATAAGAATTAACCGACCTAACATGGTCACATAAACTATTTCTGCTGATGAATATTCATGTGTGAGGATACAGGAAAGCAAGACAAACACTGATGCATACTGAGTCTTCAAAAAGACCACACAGCATCCCTTTCAAGTAGTGTGGCTCTTTGAGACACTTTGTTGATATGCTAAAGATTGTGTAACTCACTTCACAGAACAGGAAATCCATGCCATAAAGTGTTATGAAATGATTTCATAGGTATCTGTCTTTATCTCATCTCCTAGTGACTTCTACCAGAGAAATGTAACACACCCAAGGAAGCTCTTGGTGTGGTTTTTAGTAAATAAACACTAGAATGTGTTTACTATGTAAAATTTGCAAAAGAATCTTACCAAGTGCTTTTGACAGCTCTGTCCACACTGACCTGAAACCAGACTTCCAATCTCCATCGCCTTAAAAGTAATTCCTCCTTTGCCTTCCATACTAACTTCAATAGCATCTCCTTATTAGTTCATGTATTGATTAGTCAGTGAATTCATTTACTGCTAATCCCATTTATGAGTCTCCTCCTCCGTACACCTTTCTTATCACATGTCAATCATGATGTTTTGAAACTTTTTATTTATCATTAGTAGTCATATTTTCCTCCAGTAGAAAAGGTTATGTTGGATTTATAACTAGATTTCCAGTCCCAAAATGATTTATTTATCTTCACTTCCACCAGCCCAGGACTTTGGGAGGAACCAGAGATCCTCAATAGAGGAATTTGAGGGCTTCTCGTAACTTCTGATTTCAACCTTCTCTAGACCTTGAAGGATTCAAATCAAGAGCCATTTCTATGTTTTACTTTTCCTCTGCCATGGAGCTGATAGTATAAGTTCTTGCTATCTCCCAGAGAACATGAAAATTAAATTCCTTGATTTTCCCAATGTGGGTTTCTCCAAGGACTCTAGATTCAGTAAGTTTGAAGATGTTTAATTAGTATCTCTAACCTGATATAGCCTCATTTCCTAAGGAAGCTGAAAAAAATGCACCCCTTCTTCTCTTCCCCAAGCCAACAAAGTGGAACTTGAGTCACAGATGCCTCTCTCTTTGGTTATAGCTTGAGTCTTCTAACTATTCTACTAGGTTCTGCTGCTATTACTTGTTTTAGTTATGTATTTTTTAAAAATTTTATTTAAAGAGAAAAAAAACAACCAGACAAAATAGAGAAATGGTAGCAACAATACAGAATTCCAAAGGGAAAAAAATAAAAGAACAAAAACAAGCAAACAACAACAAAAAACCCAAAACAACAACAACAACAAATAAAAGAAAAACACTAAGAAATCGCCCCTGGATACGTTACATACTCCCATCATTGGAAATAGTTGTTCAAGTTACAAAATTAAAGCATACAAAGTAGACATTCAAAGAGTGAGACTGTTAACAGTTCTACTCAACAATCTAACAAAAACAGTAATATGGTCATCTATCTTACACACTTAAACATACATGCAGTTATATCCTTTAGAGCACTTTCTTTTCCCCTCTTTTTTACAGTAGCAATTACACATTTTGGGTTTTATTACTCCTACAGTTCTTATTACTTTTTACACTAGAGACACAATGTGATATTTATAAATATGATTCTTATTTATTTCACTAATGAGGATAGTCTCAAGTTGTCCTCATTTCTCTATGAAGGCCTCAAGATCATCCTTTTTTATAGCTGAATAATATTCCATTGTGTAAGAATACCACATCTTTTTCATGCACTCTGTGGCTGATGGGCATTTTGGTTGTTTCCAAGATTTAGCTATTACAAATTGTGTTACTATGAACATGGGTGCACATATATCGCTGTGATATGAACTTTTCAGTTTTTCTGGGAAAATACCAAGGAGGGGAATAGCTGGGTTGAATGGAGTTTCCAATCCTGGTCTTCTGAGAATTCTTCATACTGGTTTCTATAGTGGTTGCACCAGTCTACACTCCCACCAACAATGGAGCAGTGTTTCTTTTCCCCTGCAGCCTCGCCAACATTTGTTATCTTTAGTTATGTATTGCCACACAACAGACCACCACAATATTTAGCCACTAGTTAGAACTCATCATCACATAGATTCTATGAGCCAGAAATCTGGACACATTTACCTAGGTCTTCTGCTTAAGAGACTCTGAAAAAATGGCCATCCAGTGTGGCCTGGGGCTGAGGTCACATTTGAAGGTATCACTGGGGAAGCACCCACTTTCACGCTCGCATGAGTGAGATCCAGTTCCTTACTGGCTGTTGGACTGAGGGCTCCACTCCTTCTCAGCTATCCACCAGAGCCTTCTCTCAGTGGTCTGCCGTGTGGACTTCTCCAAAGTGACCTTTTGCTTTACCAAAGAGTACAAGTCAACAAACCAGTATGACACATAGAGCCAGACAGCACATAACCACAGAAGCAGCTCACTTCCTTTACCGTGTGTGTGTGCATGCATGTGTGTGTGGGGAGTGTGTGTGAAAAGCAACCCACAGGTCCTGCTCACATTTAAGTGGAGCGATGAAATGACCTGTAGCCCCAAATACAGAAAAAATATTCATGGGATCTGGCATCCTGCGACTTCTGGTTCTTTCCCAAAGTCAAAGTGACTATGAAAGGCACATGTTTTGAGTTGATTCAGGTCATGTGTCCTGTGTGTTCTGGAAGAAGAAGATCTTAAGAACAGAGGACTAAGTGTGTTCAAAGGGAGGGAGCATCCCTGAAGGGAGTTAATGGCAATGTATCTTTCACAGTAATAATTTTAAAAATTTAAATACACACTGTATTTCTCAATCACACCTTGTGCATCCATGGTCAGCCTTTCACTTATATTAGTTTTGCTCTAATATCAGCCCTCAGAGAGGCCTTTCTAGAATATTCCATCATTGCTCTTTGCTTCCTGTTCCTCCTCTTTTTATTCTCAGTATTCTTTTTAAATACATAAAATATTATGTATCATACTTAATTGTCTTTTTTTTAACCACTAAAAAGGAGCTGTGTGGCACAAAGCCTGTCTGTTTTGTTCATGGGATGTGTGCTGACCTAAATAAAGGGAAGTTTATCAGGACAAATGCAAGCACTGCGCAAGTGGAATAAAGAAAGTGCAGACCTCTTTGAATAATTGCACTACTGTCATCCAAAGGAACAGACCAGAGCCTTGTGTTCTGACCACTAGAGAGAGGTGTGTCTTCCTTTCATTAAGATGAGAACTCTTAAGTACAGGCATCTCCCTTTCCTGCTGTCTTACAGAGCAACTTCCTAGCACTCACCCAGGTTTATAACTACCTTGTTCCAGGATCAGCTGTGGACAGAGCACTGTAGGGCAGGAAGGTTTTGATCACTACAGTTGTGTATTCTTGCAGTCCTCAGCATTCCCTTGGCAGTCAGCAAAATAACACTCCTGTGTAGCAGGCAGCACCACACCCTGCTTACACATATGTAAATTTATAAAATGAAAATTATAGACCTGAAAAACCAGGGGTTCAGCTCTGCACTGCGACTCTTCCTTCAAGAGGTGGCAACTATGATAAAACACATCTACACTTTATATGACTTTATCCGTCACTGTTCCTTATGTTGCAAAGAGGCACGCACATGAGGAGCACGCTGAGATTTGAATCCACATTTGTTTCCATGTAGACTGCATGTTTTAAAATTAACTGAATGAGCTTCAAGTTTATAGTTTGTTGCTGAGGAGAAAGGGGGACATTCCTGTTGTATTGGCCACAAAGTTTATTTTTGATGGACAGATTTTCATAGATGAACTGCAGCAACACAATGCAAAAGTGCTGCTGAAAAAATTCTTCCAGTAGTTACCTAATAAGCTGGCCAGGCTCCACGCCCTTCAGGGTTCCAGAAATACAAGCAGGAAGTTAACTTTTCTGTAGTAATAATGATTCTGTAATAAAAGCTGAGGAGAAACAATAAAACAGAAGGTCAGGATGAAAGCAATTGGCTTTTTATTAACGCCTTAACACTAGATCAAAAGAGAGTTTAAGGATTATAATGGAGCCCAAGTATAATTAGAAAAGTACTTGTAATCCAATGACTTTTATTTTTCGTTTTGAAGCAAGGTTTTACTCTGCTCTTATGGTGAGGTGTGAACTTACACAGAATTTCTAAATTCTATCAACTTGCACATTCTGCTCTGTCATCTCATGGATAACTTTTCTTAGTTTGTTTATTTCTGGTGCAAATATTCCCTCCAAATATAAGGTGTATGATTTATGATTTTACTCATTCCATTATGGTAGGATAACACATAATTTGATTTGTGTAATGAATTCAGTGATTTGAAGCAAGTTGAATGAATTCTTTCACACACCTTTACTTATCCTATATGGTGAGATTAGTCTTTATTTATGTGCATAACTTACACTGGCAAACTTTTCCAGGTGTTCCAATGGTTTGGACTCTCTTTTCCAAAGTATTGTATATTCCAACCCCCTATTGACAATAGAAGTGAATTCCAAAGGAAATTATAGGATACTTTGCCACTGTATAAGGAAGGAAGAACTGAATTCCAAGGAGAAAATAAAGAGAATATTCTAATACTAAAGTGGAGAAGGATGACCAGGAGGTGCAGTCCTTGTCAAAAACAGCTGGTGAAGAAGAGGGCATTAATTCTATAAACCATGGATTTCTCATTGTAATCTTGAGCTGATCGAGATTCCATGAGCTCATGTCTTTGCTGGGTGTTTTATTAGGTGCATAAACTAGCTAACTGTTGAGATTCAAAGAATTTGGACTACCTCATCTTAAGAGACCCCATTTTCATCAAATTACTTTGTGGTTTCAACAATATATATGTAGTTTCTTTCAAGGATTATAAATACCTTCATAACAATTTCTAAAAGTTCTACTACTTTAAAAATGTGCCAACCCCAAGGTATGATCCGAGTAAATTCTGGTCCAGTGATAACTCTTTATCCTTGTCTATGTTCCCACATGACTATTGTTACTGAAATGTAAATTATTGATGTGGGAAACAACACTGATTTTGAGACTTAGTAGCCACCGTGTACTCTGTAGCTTACATGCAATCCATGAAATGTACATCTTTTTAAATCTGTATCTTGCTTATCCTACAGGGTACCCTTCCTTAGACCGACAAGAGGGTTTTATTCTGCCATAGTCCAATTGGGATTAAATCACAGTCTCTTACTTCAAAATACTACAAACCTGGCAACCAGAGAATCAGTAGAGTGACTCTCCACTGCCCAAAGTTCAGATAAATTCATGTACCCAAACAGACAGTTACTTTTCTGAACAGAAGAGCCCATGGCTGTTACCAGCAGATGCGGGCCAGTCTCAGGGCAGTGTTACTGTCGTGCTGAGCATTTCCAGGAAGTTGTGTAAGAAATCGTGTAAATGGAATGCTGCGCTCTTATGGTTCCACAGATCCCTCTGGTGCCAGGCATAAGGTCTCGGTCTCTAGTTAGAGTAATCAATGGGAAGATTTAAGAACCAGAGGGACCTGAAACATTTGATGTACACCTTCGTTTCACACATTACGGAATGGAGTTGCGTGGCAGTGGATCATGTACATAGGTAGCATAGAGTAAGGATGGAATTAAGCCCACTGTGTCTCTCATTCTCATGCATTCTTGATGACATTTTTAACTTTTGCTTTCATAATTCAGATATTTCAAGGGAGATCACAAAACATTTACTTCATCTGAAGAAGCTGCAATAAGGTAATTGTATTACATCAATATAGTGCCAAAGCCTTCAAATATTAGGTTTCTCCATTTCCTCAAATCAGAGAAGTTCTGAGAAATCAAACTCTAATTCCAAAAGCACTCAAAGTTAAACTCAAAAACTCAAACCCATTTTTCAAGACATTTCCCCCTGTATTCTATTAAAATAATTCTTATTTGTTTTTATCATTTGAAGTCATAGAATTAGTTGAATACTTTTCTAACTTATGATATGTCAACAGTGAGTTTTCATATGTAATTTCTGAAGTTTGTTATAATCTATTATTTATTTTTTTGTTTGCCATTATTTACTACAAGCTGCATTCTTCCTAGTCCTCTCTCTGGTCCTTCAAACTAATTCTTCTTCTTAAAGAAGATCTTTTTTGACAAGGCTGGTGATATTTGTCAAAAGCTAAGAACACAAATGTGAAGATTGAATTGGCTTTCATTTGTGGTTGTAAATGTGGGTAACATCTCATTATATGAAATTAGGTAGATGTTTGGATGAGCTAAATAAAAGTATTTGGCTTTGTTAGGTAGAAGGCTGAAGAAAGAAGAAACACACATAAAGCCAGTTGGTTTTATTGAAGTAACTTTCCTTATAGGATGAAAACAGAGGAGACCGCCTTGTTTATTAGGCCAGCTCAAGTAAGTGGGACCCCTCCTGATAAACTGCTATCAATCTCCTGTGTTTTGGAAAACTAGTTCCTCAGTTCAGTTACATGAAATTTAGCATGAGTGACTCCACTCAAGAATAATTTGGAAGGTTGGGCCCTGTGTAGAAACTCAGGAAAAGCATACACTCCATAATCTTTGGTTAATGTATAGAAAGTTGCTTTTTGTTTTCTTCTGATAAGGGGAGACTGGTGTATCTCAGTGATCTAGTCACTTGAAAAAGTCAGTTGAGAAAGAAGATGTATTCCCATTATTGACTCGAATCTATAAACTTTCCTGCATATATAAGTGTAATAAACCCAAACATCACTTAATTATTTAGTTTTGGAGTTACAAGGTACAATCAAAAGCATGGTGCATGTTTAGATATTAAAAATTAGTAAAGTCAAAGACACAAGGCCACCCATTCCCTATGAAATATGCACTTCACGCTTAACATACCTAAGCCATCATCCTCACAACTTGCAGGAGCAGTTCTGGAAGTTCTATTTGTGCCTTTAGTTATGCTGTCATGGCCGGCCCCATGCCCTAACTGGTTCAAAACTTTGACTTTTCATGGTCATTGTGATTTTAGGAAAGAGCCAGGAGTCGCACGGTCTCAGGTCTGGTGATGAGGACACACTGTCGTGTTTTGCCAGCTTGCCTTTCAATCGAGTGGCACTAAGCAAGAGCATTCACTGTATTTTTTTTAAAATCACATCTGATAAAGACATTCATGAAAGAGGACTTCCAGAACTGCTTCAGAAATTAGCGAGAAAGGTGAGATAAGTGTGTTCAAAGTGACAGGGAGGGTGATCAAGGGCCTCGTGTCTTTTACTGTAATAATATTTTAAGTATAAACATTAACCATATATTTTAATCACCCCTGGAATGTTCTGCAAAGTCAGGTAGGATTTAGGCTCCATGTAAGGCAAATAATATTTATAATTCAAACTCTACATATAGACTTGGCCGAGGTTCCAACATCTGAAGAGGAAAAAAGTCCATAACCCATACTTTGTGAAGGACAATGTTTACAGGAAGAAATTTTCTAAACCTGTTACATGTTCCCACCTCAGCCTTCAAGATTAGACAATTATCATTTCACTGTTGACGTTCAGGTTCACAAAGTCAAATGTCTGTAGGGTTAGGTTAGTGCAGTCGGAGCATATATTAGGTACTATATCCACATGGTAACAGGAAGGGCCAGGGCTCAGCTGAGCTCTCCCTGTGTTCCCCCCAAAAGTCACAAATCCAATTAAAATAATCAACAGAACAAACATTGCAAGAAAGAAACATGTCTTCAGTCTCCCTCTAAAATGAATAAGGAAGCAAGCATTGTACTAAAAAAAGACAGCTGCAGAATCCTGAATCCTGAACTGAGGCTTTGTGGCATCTTTTATATTATTGAAATTTTAGTTGTTTTCCTGTTTCTGCCATATTTACCAATTTTAATTTGCTTTTAAAAACCTTGCATTTTATTTGGGCAGTTACTTTATGTTTCTAACATATTTATAAATAGCACATCCATTTTTATCTCTCATGGTGAACTTTAAGAAAATGCGTATTTCCCCTTAGGTATTTCTTTTTATTAAGGGTGACAAAATTTCACATTTACTAAAGGTAGGAGAAAAAAACAGAAGGGTAAGAGAAACAAGAGCTCTTCAGAGGGAGTTTGGGCCAAGTAAAAAGGAAGGAAAAATAAAAATAAAATACACCCTACAGCATAGATTGGGCTACAGTGAAGAGGCTTGAGAGCCTCGGGTTTTCAATAAATCACATGGTATATTCTTCAATCTTGAGTGAAAATGAAATATTCTATAAAGTTTTGATCTTTTTTTTTGAAGAGTAGAATATATTTATTGAAAGAAAGCTTCTGTCTGAAGAGAGACAAAAGGGGACCCAAGCGGGTTGCCCTGATCTTTTTCATGGAATAATTACTTTTCTTGGGGACAATTGCAACAATTTTGAATTGGTTTCCATATTTAAAACTATAGTCCTTTTATATAGCCAAAGAAACAAATATGGTAGCCAACTGTTAAAGAATGTGAATTCTCTCTCATTGAAAATCATTAGGACATGCTTGTTTGCCAACTACTCTGCAAAACTTGCCTTTCTCCATGATCCTGTGATGATCACCAGCTGATTTTGTAAGGGAGTCTGGGAAATCCCACAATGTGTCCCTGGCTCCTATAACAAGGGGAAACACAGCTTCTGAGCTCGGTGTGCATTTGCCGAGGGCAGTCCCTGAGTGGTAAAGGGAGGGTGCTGAAACAGGAATTTATGAGCACATATTCTCCTCACCACATGGATCATGAAATACACATTTACCGAGTCAGAAGGACTAGCTGGAGACAAGCTCAAGCCCTCTTCTCCCTCTCCTAAACCCCAAATACGCCATATTGTTCTAGCAAAACAAAAGGAGGTGTTGTTTCAAAGGTCTTGACGTTATTATAAAATCTTGAAAAAGAGTAGCTCAGAGCCAAAAAGCACAGTCCTTATTTTTTATTTTTTATTTTTTGGTATTGGGGATCAAACTCATGACCATGCACTTGCAAGCCAGATGCTTATGATGCTGAGCTAAATCCCCGGCCCAAAAGCACAGTCCTTAACACACGTCAGGCGGGAGCATATTCTTGGTTTTTCTAAGCTGGGAGGTGGCGAGGGAGACTGCCGGAAATGTCTATAGGGTATGGAACAAGGGATTGCCTGCAAACTTGCAGATGGCTTAACCTGAAGCTTCTGTGTCCTCAGCACTTAATTAGGACAAGCAGGGACCAGCAGCTGACTTTCCCTAACACCCTTGGAAGCAGAGGACAGTAAGCAAATGCAGTACTGAGAGAAAGGCTCCGGCAGACTCCATAGTGTTGGGAGAGGCTCACAGCCTAGGACCACCAATACCTGAGGAAACCTGATTTGATGAAGAGCACCAGTATCAGCAAACCAAACACTCCATGACAAACGCAACACAAATACAAAAGTAGCACCGAGTTATTAGGACAGACCAATAAGTTGACTTTCTGTAAAGTTTATAACTAATAGAAATGTGCACAAATGTTATAACTGTAGAAAGGAAACAGGTGGGCAGATTGAAAAGTCACAGTTCACTTCTGCAAATTCAAAAATGTAGTTACGGTGCAAGTAGCAGAGTTAACATAAATGAGAAATTCATTCATTAACTAGATGGGAATTGAGCACAGACATTTTCTCTACTCTGCAAAATAGAATAATGTGATTGAAAATGTATGAGAAATGTTAATATCTCAAAATTACAAGTATCCTCATTACAATTCTAGAACAATGCAAAGAGAGTGGATAGAAAGAAATATTCAAAGAAACAGTAGAAAAATATTTCCAGGAAATATTTTTTCCTGAGAAAAAAGAATTATGAAAAAGAATTATGAAATGGAAAGTAATGATACAATCCTGAAAAGATGAATCTAAAAGACCCAAAGCTAAGCCAATATTTGGAAACAACACAAATGCCCACGCCTAAGTAAAGAGCTGAGCAAGTCTGGTGTGTACACACACAGTGGAATATTATTCTTCATTAAAGGGAATGAGGTACTGATGCATGCTAGAGTGTCGATAAACCTTGAAAACTTGATAAGTGAGAGAAATCGGATGGAAAAGGTCACACATACTGTGTGAATCCATTTATATGAAACATTTTAAATAGAGAAATCTATCACAGCAGCAGAAAGCCCTGGTTCCCAGGTTCTGGAGGGTGGGAGGAATAGGAACCAGAAGCTTAACAGGTATGGGATTTGCTGTGGTTTGAAATTCGTATTTTAGAATCTTAATCTTCCATGCAACAGCGTTGGGAGCTGGATAATTAAGCCATGAAGACTCTGCCCTCATGGATAGATTAATGCTGCTAGCCTGGGTGCGTGTTACATAATGCGAGAGTGGGTTTATCATAACACTGAGAACTGGGCCCCTTCTTACCCTCTCGTCCTCACACTCTTACAATCGTGCCCTCTGTCGTGGGATGGTGTTGTGGAAAGGCCCTCAAGAGATGCCGGTAACTTGATGCTGGACTTCCAAGCCTTCCAGACTGTAAGAAATACATTTTTTTCTTTATAAATTATGTAGTCTGTGACATCCTGTTATAATGACACAAAACCAGCTTTTTTTATCAACATGTTTCTGAACAAGGTGGAAGGTAAAGTTGCATAATATAGTGAGTATAATTCTAGTTAGAATTATACTCTTCGGTGTGGTTAATTTTGTGTTATGTTAATTTCTCCTTAGTTTTTAAAGGAATAGGGGAAGAAAGAAGAGTGCTTTGTCCCATCCTTGGGATCCATGTGGCCTGCTCATGGAACTGTGCCTGATAGAGAAAACAAAAACCTGATCCATTATAATAGGAGCTTTAAGACTCTGTGTTTACAGAATTCTAAAAGTTTCCAGGTGAAAAATAGATAACTCACAAAGGAACAACAAAAATTGATGACAGATTCTTATCTAAAAATAAAAAAACTAAGTTAAAGAAAACAGTTAAGCAATATTTTCACAGTGCTGAAGACAAGAAGATGAGGAGCTGTGTATTTTATCCCCAGATCAATTATCATTCATGAGAACTGTACAATAATCGCAGATGGAGTCATTTAAGACCTGGGGAATTTAACCTATATCTGAAAAATATATTGATGTAATATTTTACCAAAAAGTGTTAAGTTCTTAGTTTTTTTATTAGTACAAGTTTGTGATATATCATGATTACATTCATTATGGAGAGTTGGTACATGTACACATCTTGATTCTTTTTTAGTTAATGTTAGCTGCATTTTATCAGGCACATGATAAGCAGAGGAACCCACAGAAATGTTTCCTAAGAGTAAATACTGCTCTCCTGTCACCACCAACAGGCAAAGCTTAGAAGTCATCGTGCCTTACAACAACAAGGTAAAATTCGTGCTAATTTATCTTCAACTTATTTTCTTAAACTCACTGGAGTGCTAGGGTTCTGTGGTAAACTGTCACCACAGAAAAGTCTGGAAAGAAAGATCCTTCCAGAGATAGTGCTGCTGGAGCCATACACTGGCAGAAATATCTAAGTAGTAATTTTCATAAACTGTTAGTGGCTGACTGTAAAAAACCAGTAGGGTGAGAAAAGATAGGGACCTCAGCCTTCAGAGTTTTCTAATTGTTTGTGGGGTTTTCTCTCAGGAACAACATCATTAGCTGCTCACACTGAAGAACTGAGAAAGATTCCTTCAAGATTCTAGCAGAGGAGAGAGCTTCACTGAGAAGGATGCCTCGGCCTTCTAAACAAAGGCATTACTCAGCGCAGGACAACTGGGTTTCAGCCCAAACTTACAACACATGCTCAAGAGCAAAAACAAAAAAAGTTTTGAGAGACAAAACATTAATTTGAACCAGACTCACATGTCACACAGGGACAGAGAATAGAAAACAACTGTAATGAATGTTGACGATGTTAAAGGAAAAAGTAAACAGCAAAAAAGAACAGAGGGTGACGTAGGTAAAGAGATAGGTGTGTCAAGAAAGGGCCGAATGGGAATGTTAGAAATCAAACACAAAGTGATAAAAGTGTAGAGTGATTCTGATGGGCTCACTGGTAGACCAGAGGCTGAGAAACAGATCAATAAATTTAAAAATAGATTTTTAATTTCCAAAAAGAGAACACAAGGAATAAAGAATGGGCAAAAGGACCAGAAGATCCCAAACTATGAAACAACATAAAAGAGTGTGACATAGCTAGAATTAGAACAACAGCAAGAAAAGACAGAAAATAGAGCAGGCGAGATATTTTTCAGTAATAACACTCAGGAGCCTTCCAAAATTAATGACAGACACCAAACCACAGATGTGGGAAACTTAAAGAACAACAAACAATATTTAAAAGCAAAACATACAGACACACTACACACACAGAGCCACAGACAGACAGACAGGCACACACACACACATGTGCATCCAGGGATAACTTCAAAGTGCTGAAGACAATGAAAAAAATCTTGAAAACTAAAATTGTTTTTCTGAAAATTCTCAGATTATATCAGTGTGACAGTAGCATGTGCTGAAGGGAAAATGGAAGTAAAGTGTTTCTTTCCCGAGGAAGGCTGCCCGTACAGCTTAGACAATGATGAATCCCATGTACTGTGTGTGCACACATGCGCGTGTGTGTAGATAAATAGTAAAACTATAAGGGTAGCAACTTGGGAGTTTGCAATGGGGCACATGACTTCTACATCATGAGAGGAGAAAAGATTTTAAGAAAAAATTTGAGGTCATTTAAAAGGGTAACAGAAATTCATGCTCACTGCAATCAAAATGCCTTATGTCTTATTTTTCACTAAAAGACTATGTATTTCCATGTGTATATGCCTATAAGTGTACAATAAAATTTGGGAATACAAATGTAACAAAAAAGAAGAGTGGAATGGAGGAGAGAAAAGGAGAAAAAACGTTTTCCCAGCCCATACTAATATATATTTATGTTCAAATAAGATATATATCTTCCTGTAAAGATAAATAAAATTCACACATATTAAGATATATAAAGATTCAAATAGTATAATACAAATATATAAAGATATTCATGCATAAAAACAAATATATTTGAATATAGCAGTATAATTTGAAAAATGAATTTTTCAAAACTGGCATCTCTGAATAGATAACTGCAGAGTGCTGAAGACCATGTCTTTTTTCTGAAAATAGGAAGATTAATCTTAATTTCTCAACCTCATTGTACATGGAAGGACAAAATTAACACACACTAATGCATTTGAATGCAAATTTTTTTTCTGTTCAAACCTTCAAATATCCAGTTAGGAGACAGAGCTTCAAGGGTAAAAACTTTGCTCCTGGAACACAATGCTTTTATTTAAATGCAATCTTCATTTTGAAGAGCAAACAAATGGTACAACGTGATCTGCTGGCCTGGAGACCCCCTATGTCCCACAAGTGCCATGTGAAACTGTGAAAAGGCCACATCAAAGCAGCTATATCCTGCAAGGCCATCTCGTCAGCTAGGTGTGACTTCTCTGTGGGCCTTGGTTTGGTCAAAATCAAGTGGAGTAACCAGAGCTAACAGGAAAAGTGGACACGATTAGTAGTAAATGCAAACCCCGGGGCCCCTAACTCCCAAATCCCTGGTGTATGAACTCACTAAAAACACTATTTTGCAAATGTTTCGTATGTTTTTTTATTCTTCCACTTGGGCGTAAGCTCTGGGGAGACAGAGGCAATCGCTTACTTTGTTGTAGGCTTAACTGAGCACCCCAAATCAGTGCATTGGGCATATGTGACAAATAGTGCCAGAAGAGGGGAAATTGACATCTATAAAGCTTTTAGCAAATATCTGCCAGAACCAGGGCCAGGTACTGAAACAAATTATACTTATATGTATATTACTTATATGTAATCCTTACAAAAAATCCTACAGGCTGGTGTTATTTTCCTGTTACATAAATGTTGTCTAGAGAACAAAATCTTCTTTCCTTAGACTGTGCACTTCCTTCTGGAAGATATGCAGTTACTGATTCCAGGATTTTAAAATCAAACTTGGTAAGAAACATGGTTCTACTACTTACGGAAGGCTGTGATTTTTTGAATCATTAAATTTCTCTGAGTCACATCTATAAAATGCAAATAGGAAATACAGCCTACATCAGTGAATAAGTATACTAAATGAAGCGGAACATTTAAAGCCCTCTGCTGAAATCACAGTAAGCAGTCTGTAAATGTTAGCTATTATTATTATTATCGCTGTTAATATGAATTTGGATAGTCAGCTGGAGTGAAAGACCATTATTAAATTGTAGCCGGACTATCAGGGTGCCCTTTAACATACAAGGCTTCCGCTCCAGTGTGGAAAAGCTTTGGAGGTCAATTGTACAGGTAATTGAATCAGTTTAAATAACTCCAGTGGACATGCCTGCCCAGAATAATCATTATTTCTGTAACACTGTTGGTAGAGCATGGTAGGTGATAATTTTAAAACATTACTTCCTGACAAGGGAATGGCCAGTAGGATGATAGGAACAGGCAGCTTGCAATGCACAGATAGAAATCTGTATCTACAAACATTTCCGCTCAAGGCAAAGGTTTTGACCTCCACCAGGACAGCGAAGCCAGTCTACTGAGATTTTTGTCATCATTTGGTGATTTTACTTCAGAAATTCAAAGTCCTCTGGGGAGGGAAACTCCACACATAATATTTCATCCCATTCAACTTTTAAAGACAATGATAAATGACCTTTTTTTTCCAGAAATATCAGGAAATCAAGGTTGCTAGTTATAATCAAATGTCTTCGATGTCCCAAATTACTTTAAAGCTAGATTGTTTAGATCAGACATGATCCTATAAATAGCATAATAACATTAAACTTTCTGTAAGTACAATATTTACTCTGATTATTCTAAAGTCACATGAGAGTCCTGCAGTATCCCAGTGTTGCCATTGTAAACCTTATTTGTTATGACACTGTATATTTCAGTTGGGAAAAGGAAGGCTTTTTAACAAACAGCTGTGCCAAGATAGCATGTGCCACACTGGCATTCTGTGAGTCCCTTGTGTAGGAGGTTTGAACGAAAGGCTGTTTGCCCAGAAGGTTACCAAAGAGGTGCCAATGTGGGAAGAGAAGCCCCAGGACTGACGTTTTCAAGAGGCAATGCGCTGGTTTCCTAGGGAACAAGACAAATGTATTTCCTTACGGTTCTAGAGGCTGGAAGTGTCCTATCAAGTGCCATCAGGGCTTTGGGAAGTGCTGATCCTTTCTGAAGGTTTCCTTGTTGCTTGCGGACTGTCTTGTCCCTGGATTGTCACCTGAGGTTGCCCCGTATCTCCTTTCTCACCAGGGCTGCAGTCATACTGAATTAGAGTCCACTAATGGCCTTGTACACCTTTCTATACCTCTTGAAAGACTCTGTTTGTCCCATATGGACAGATACTTTCTGAGACATGGGAATTAGGTCCTCAAACTATGAATTTTGAGGTGACACAGTTCACCTCAGAACAGCGATTTGTGCAGAAGAACTACTTAAGATCTGAATTAAAGATTCAGAATTCATCAGCTCCACTCCTGAATATAGATCAGCAGGTTGAGGAAACTACATATCGAATGAGGATCCAGCTACAACTTGTGCTCTTGGTTGAGTCAGATGTTCTCTGTGAATCTGACTGGATGAAAATTGAGAATAGGTTGCTTTATATAATTGAATATTTCAAAAGAAAAGACTTTATTGGGAACTTGATTAGGGGCCAAAATAACATCATTATACCTTGGTTTCTCTTTTTTACATCTCTCCCATCTTCTCTCTGCATCTCTTAATCCCCTCATGTTTGGAAGATGACTGGACGCAGCTCTTGTGTCTTCAGAGATTTTGTGTTTAGTGGTGTTGCGGGAAAATCTGGTTAGCCTGTTACCTGAGATTTGGCAATATGGATCCTAGACGACAAAAATGGATCTTAAATGGCAAGAGAGATGAAGCATAACAATAGGTGAACTTCTGTGCTTTGGATATGAAAGTGTCTGAACTCATGACCACACACTTGCAAGGCAGGCGCTTATGCTGCTGAGCTAAATCCCCAGCCCTGGATATGAAAGTGTCAATTTACTGACAGAAAGTTTTATAAAAAACTGTAATTCAAAGTTTACTTGGGAAAAAGATTAATAGTAGTGAGGGTACTTATTTAGTGCTTACTATTTTAACCACTCTTCTGATGTATATTTATGCTTATTTAATATACACATTAGGTACAATTATTATCACCGTCATACAGATTGGAAAATAAAGTCTCCCAAAGAACAGTATCATTTCCCCAAGGTAACCCAGAACATAAAAGCCAATAAGCAGGCAAAAACAGGACTGCAGTCTTTGGAGTGCCCATTTATGCTTTCTACTTTATGTTGTCTCTTTGACCTGTTGGATAGTAGAATAGAACCCAGCTGTATTTTAGTAGTTTCTATATGACAGCAGTGTTGGAGAAGAGATGAATACTATTCCCTATTTTAATTTTGTACATGTACTAGACAGATCCACTTATCCAACTTCAATTTGAAAGTTATCCTCCAAACTTAATATACAATGGTTCTTTGCCTATAATAGCACTGGCACAAGAAGTCTTCACACATGAGCTGCACATTAATTTTATTAAGGACCCGTTAATTTAGGTCAGTGTGGACAAAATGGGGTGGTGGGGAAGGAGTCACATAATGCTTCTTACCTCTATGAGCCATGAGTTCTAGTTGATGACTGTGTTACTTAACAACCACACCAACTAGCAAACTTTGATGCCTAAATAAACACTACCCAGCCGGTATTCAGAGCATGTTGTCTTTATTCAGGGAAGTACTATTTTTTCTGAGTCCATTTTTTTGACTACAGAATTCAGCCAAGGTGTAGGTCTTCCCCTGGAATTTGAGCAGGATGCCTTGCATTTGAATGCCTGTGCCAATTTAGTGGTCTTTACCAAAAATAGCTTGGCCTTTTGACTCACCCAGGCTGCCAGTAAACTCTGTTTTTTTTAAACCCCTCTCCACAGATACAATAAATTTAGTAACATCATGTCAGTACATTCCGAATTCGGTACAACCTTGCATGTGTTTTAATTTGAATGTCCTTGTCATCTGTTCATATGGGACCAGGGGCAGGAAGAGTCTGGACAATTATCTAGCTCAGCCTCACAGGTGAGCAGATAGGGAAACTGAGGTCCAGAAAGGTCCACGTCAGTCCATACTGCTGGTAAGGGGCTCCTGGTCCATGAAACCAGGGTGTCTCCCACCAGAGTCACAGCAGGAGATTTGATGGGTTGGGATGAAGCTCTTTCCCATCAAAGGTAGTTGAGGAGTGTGTGTGTAGAAGGTGATGCAGCCTCCACCCACTGCTGAATTTAAGGAATTTTCATATTGCTACACCGTTGTACCAGGAAGGAATACCTGAGGACCAAAGAACACAAACTCAGGGAACCAAACAAGTATTTGAATGCTCAGACATGGTCAGGTGTGGTCCCCTTCTCTTCCCCTCCTCTCCATTCTCTTCCTTTCTTTTTGCTTCCTTCCCCTCCTCTTTCCTTCCCTCCCCTCCCCTTCCCTTTCCTTTTTGAAACTTTGGTAAAAACACTCAACACAAGATCCACTCTCTGAATAAATTTTAAGGTGTACAATGCAGTATTAACTGTAGACCCAGTGTTGTACAGCAGACCTCTAAAATTCATTCGTCTTGCATTACTGACACTTTATCCTTGTTGAGCAGAAATGCCCAACCCACAAACTTTTAGTAACGTTCTTCTCTCTGCTTCTATGACACTGTCTTTTAAATACCTATATAGTTGGAGTTGCACAGTATTTGCTATTCTGTGTTCAAATGGTTCCAATTAGAATGGTGCCTTCAGGTTCCACACATGTTGTTGCATATGGCAAGATCTTCCTTTCTAAGGATACATGATATTGCATCGTCTACAAACCAGACAGTCTTTCAGGTCCTTCCTGCCCCAGTGTCCTCTGGTACACAACAAGAATGGGTAACAAAGATTTCAAAGCTAAAAGACACTCAGGGTTATAAATTCAGCATGTCATCCACAGGTAGACATTTACACGGTGTCCACACCTTGGCTTTTGTGACTAACGATGCAGTGAGCACAGGGCTGCATGTGCCTCATCAAGGTCCAAATTTTAATGCTTATGCATAAATATCCCAAACTGAGATTGTTGGAGCACACATTAATTATAAGTTTTGTTGAGGTATCTCCATGCTGCACTAAAGTACATTTCCACCAGCAGCTAAAGGAGTCCAACTTCTTCACAGTTACCCCAGCAATCTTTATTATTCTCTCCTATTGGTTTTTTAAACAGGCATAAGGTAATATCTCTGTGTGGTTTTGATTTGCATTTTCCTATGCTTATTGAGCATCTTTCCTATGCTTATTGAGTGATTATTGAGCATCTTTTCAATGACCTTGGCTGTTTTGTGCATCCTATTAGAGAAATTTCTATTGAAATCCTTTGCACAGCTTTAATTAGACTGTTTTTGCCTGTGGATTTTCTTGCTTTGATATTGAGCTGTAGGAGTTTCTTATGTATCTTGGATATTAAGGCTTTATGAGATTTATGGTTTGCAGGCATTTTCCCACATTCCAGAAGGTGTCTCTTTTTCTCTGTTGATTGTTTGCTTGGCTGTGCAGAGGCCTTATACTTTGATGTGGTTCCTCTTGCTTATTTTTGCTTTTGTTGCCTGTGTTTTTGATGTCATATCAAGAAATAATTGTCAAGACCAAGATCATAAGAGACTTTCTCCAATGTTTTCTTTCCAGGAATGGTAGTTTTAGGTCTTAAATTTGCATCTTTCGTCCATTTCAAGTTGTTTTCTTTTGTGGATGATGTAAAGTTCCAATTTCATTCCTGTGCATGTGGACATCCTGTTTTTTCAGTACCATTTGTGAAAGGTGCTGTCTTTTCCTTATAGTGTACTCCTGACAACCTTGTCAAAAATCAGTTGTACAGTATAGTCTTTCTTAGATATCCGTGGGGGATTGGGCTCCAATTCATATTCTGCAGATATGAAATCTGAGGATATTTATGTCCTTCAACTCAAGTATGCTCTCCCTCATACATCAAATCATCTCCAATCACGTAATACCTAATAAAATGTAAATGCTATGTAAATAGTGTTATATTGTTCAGGGAATAATGACAGGAACGGTATCTCTACATGTTTAGTACAAATGCAGTTTTCAAAAATGTATTTGATCTGTAGTTGGTTGAATCCATGGGTATAGAACCTGCAGATACAATGATCTGATTGTCTATGTGTGAGTTTATGTGTAAGTTTTCTATCCTAATTCAGTGGTTTTCATGCCTGTCTTATGCCAGCGATATACTGGTTTAATTACAGTAGCTTTGATATTCTGAGATCAGAAAATGTGATGTTTTTGGCTTTGTTCTTCTTTTCAAGATTGCTTGGCTATCCTTTATCTCATGTGAATTTTAGCATTTTTTGCTATTTCTGTAAAGATATCTTTGGGATTTTGATAAGGATTGTACTGAGAATGCAGATTCCTTTGGGCAATATGGAAATGTTAATATTACTAACTTTCAATTCATGAATGTAAATGCCTATTTATTTATATCTTCTTCAGTTTCTTTCATCTTCCTTTCATCTTTCAGTTTTCTTTCATAGTTTTCACACATTTGCTATAAATCCTCAAAAACACTAAGAATAAAAGCAAATTACATCAACACCATGAGGGTCACATATATATATATAGCCCTCTGGGGACATGATGCATGGTGGTGAAGAACTGTTAATCTTTGTTTCTTTAAAATCAGAAACAAAGCAAGATTACCCACACTTACCACTTCTCTTTAGCATAAATACTGGAAGTCCAAGACAGAGCAATGAAACAAAAAATAAAATAATAAAATAAAATAAAATAAAATAAAAAGCATCCAAGTCAAAAAAGAAGTGAACCTTATATCCCTGCTTGTGAATCACATGAGCTGATACACAGAAAACCATAAAGACTCTGCTATGCTGTTGTAAAGATGATATAGGCAGCTAGGTTAGATAAAATATTACAAGCAGTCAGACAGGGCTGGGCCCTAGAAGGAGCTAGTGCAGAGGATGGGATACCTTGCAGTTATGGGGGAGAAAAGTACCTGTGCTGTGGGTCAGACCTCAAGACAAAAGACAAAACAAATGCACCCACATACTTCCTAAGAATAAGCATCAGGGATTGATATTCTAAGTAGGAATCAATCACCTGAGGAAACCAGGAGGAGTCACTAACCCAACCCCTTTCAAGAAGAACCCTGTTCTATCTTCATGTATGCTTCCCCCTTTGACACTGATTTAATCAATTTTACCTGAGCAGTTATACACATGATCTTATGGTTGACCATAGTTCTATCCCACCTCATGCCCACCTTGGAGTTTCCTATTTTTCCCTTTCTTGGACCTGCCTCACCTCATGGTTTTGCTCTATAAAATCCCTAGAAAAGGCAGGATCTTTGATGGCCTACTTGGAACACCTTCTGTCTCTCTCTAGGACAGATGCTTTCTTTCCTCCAATAAACATATCCTGTTTTAAACCTCCATTGCTCCTAAAATTCATTATTCTATTTTAGAGAACACAAACTTGTAGTGGACATCTAGCAGGTTGGGAGTTTCTTATCCCCTATATTGAACACATTTAATAAAATTGCAGGATACAAAACCACCAATAAAATATTAGTGCATTTCTCTGCACTAACAATTAACCATTTAAAAAGACAATTAAAAAGCAATCTTATTTACATAGCATTAAAAAAGAATGAATAATTAGAAATAAACTTAAGTAAGGAGGTAAAACACTTGAACTCTGAAAATGAGTGACTTTTTAAACGGGGCCTAGGAAAGAAGCTACCTCTTGGTTGCCAGCTTTTCGAAGCTCCTTGCTAACCCCGGAGTCACCCTGTGGCTGGTCTGGGGCCTCCCACCTTGGTAGGTAACACAGAAGCACTGTTTCACACAAGGAAACAACACTAGAACAGATTGTCTTTCATCCACAATCAAAATCTTTTCCTCTATACTTTTACACTTGAGAAAAGGATTCATTTCCATACAAATCTCTTCTTTTCCAACATCTGTTTGAATTTCAAGATAGTTTAGGGTTCTATTTCTGGTTTTTATTGCACTTTAGTTGTTTCTATATTAATTCAATTTGATAGATGTTTATGTAAGAATTGTAGTTAAAAGTCTTGGTCACACTAAAGAAGGCTAGAATGCTTTTGCTAAGAGGATGCTAAGTATCTTTTTAAACATATGTCTTAAAAACATTTAAGGAGAGGCAGAGGGGCAAGCTCCAGGAGCGAGCATGCCCACAGGGTGACAGAGCTGGCACGGCAGGGGAGGGAGCCTGGCTGAGTCCAAGGACGTGAGTTGCCGCCTCCATGAGTGCTACACAGCGGGGATGCGGGTCCAAGTCTGGTGAGATCTGGGAAGTACGTCCTGGGCTGGAGCCACTTGGAGGATGTGGTTCTATTTGGTGCCCTGAGGGCAGCCCTGGGAGGGAGCCAAGAGCCTACCAGGAAGCCAGGACCACGCAAGGTGAGTCCCAGTGCTCCAGTGCTGGCCCGGGGAGAGTTCGAGACAAGTGCTCTCAGAAGTTGAGTTCCCATCCAGCTCCCTAGGACATTGGACTGGGCCCTGGAGGTTTCTGGGACTCAGTGCACCAAGCCCAGTAGCCTTCTTTCAGTCTAGGAGGCCAGGGCCATGCAGGGGGACTTTCAGCCCTCTGGTGCTGGCCCAAGGAGAGTTTGAGAACAGTGCTCCCAGCAGTTGAGTTTCCACCCAACTCCCTGAAACACTGGACTGGGCTTGGGAGGTCTTGCAGGCCTGACTGGGCCAAACTCAGTGATAATCATTCAGTCCCAGGAGCTGAGGGCACAAGAGGTGATTCCCAATACACCCAGGGGAAGCTTTGGAACAATGCTCAAAGCAAGGAAATACAGGGAAATGACAAAACAAAAGATCAAAAGGCAATCTCAAATCTCCAGCCCATCCCAAGAAAGCCTAGGAACCATGTACATAGAAAAAAATAGAAGCCATACACCTGAAATGATATCAACTGAAATAAGCAACTTGGGGAAGCTATGGAAAAACTCAAATCAGAAATAGTTTCCCAGGTAAAAGAAGAAATGATAAAAGTAGTGAAATAGTGAACACATCTAATGAAGACACAGCTAAAAAATTAGAGGAACAAAGCAAACAGATAGAATCCCTGAACAAACACTATAAGAAACAAACAGAATGCATGAAGCAGATTCAAAGAAATATACAGGAAATTAAAAATTCTATTGAAAGTTGCCAAAACTGCCTCAATGAAAGTGAAGATAGATTTTTAGACCTCAAAGATAAGATTGCAGCTAGTGAACAGGAAAGGAAAGATCTTTTAAAAATAACAAGGAATCAAGAAATAACAATTCAACAGCTACAAGATGATGCAAAGAAAAACATCATAAGATTAATAGAGATAAATGAAAAAGAAGGGGACAGCCCAAAGGATATCAAGAGGCTATTTACAGAAGTAATAGCTGAAAATTTCCCAAACATGAGAATGGAAACTGACATACGGATTAGTGAAGCATATAGAACTCCAAATAGCCATAACCAAAATAAAACTACACCCAGTCATATAATAATCACCATCCCAGAAATCCAACATAAGAACAGAATCCTAAAAGCTGTTAGAAAGAAAAGACAGATCTCCTATAAAGGAAAGCTTATCAGAATCACAGCAGACTTCTCAGCATGAACAATAAAGTCAAGAAGAGCATGGAGTGAAGTATTTCAGATCCTAAAGGAAAATGACTTCCAACTCAGACTGATGTACCCTGCAAAACTGTCCTTCAAAATGGAGAAATAAGATACTTGCATGACAAAGAACAGCTGAAGAACTTCACGATCACCAAACCAACCCTACAAAGAATACTGAAAGACATTCTAAATACACATAGGAAAAAACCACTAAGCAAGGCAGACAATTAAACAGAATGGAAAGGTAAAGATACAACAGCAGAAAGATAACATGTAAACAATAAACCAATATATAACAGTTATAACCATTAATGTAAATGGCCTCAATTCACCAATCACAAGAAACACACTGGCAGAATGGATCAAGAAACAATATCCAACCACATGCTGTCTACAAGAAACCCATCTAACCCAAAAGGAAACCCATAGACTGAAAGTCAAAGGATGGAAAATGATACTTCATGAAGTAGGAAACCAAAAAAAAAAAAAAAGAAGGGTAACTATTCTGTTTGCAGACAATGTGGACTTCAAACCAAGAATGATCTGAAGAGATAAAGAAGGTCACTACATACGAGTTAGGGAAAAACTTCAGCAGGAAGATATAACAATCTTAAATATATATGCACCAAATTCCAGAGCACCTAGCTATACAAAGCTAGTATTAACAGAAATGAAAAATCAAGTAATCAATAACACAATTATAACAGGAGATCTTAACATGACATTGACCCACAGGGACAGATCAACTAGACAAAAAATCAGCAAAGAAATGACAGAACTGAATCACACTTGTGAACAAATGGACTTCATACATGTATACAGAGTGTTTCATCCAACAACATCAGAATATACATTCTTCTCAGCAGTACATGGGATATTCTCTAAAATAGACCATATACAAGCCCACAGAACATATTTAAGTAAATGCAAAAGAATTGAAATTATCCCATGCATGTTATTGGACCATAGCACCACAAAACTAGAAACTAATGATAAAAGAAACTGCAAAACACCCACAAACACATGGAAACTGAATAATACACTCTTGAGCAATCAGTGAGTCAGAGAGGAAATTAAAGAAGAAATTAAACAGTATTTACAAGCAAACAAAAATACAAATACAACTTACTGGAATTTGTGGGATGAAATGAAAGCAGTCCTCAGAGGAAAATTTATTGCACTGAGTTCCCACACCAGGAATACAGAATGAACACAAATAAACAACCTGATGTTACAACTCAAACATCTAGAAAAAGAAGAGCAAGCCAAGCCCAAAGGCAAAAGAAGAGAGGAAATTATAAAGATCAGAGCAGAAATTAATGCAATAGAGACTAAGAAAACAATACAAAGAATTAATGAATCAAAGAGTTGGTTCTTTGAAAGAATAAATAAAATTGATAAGCCCCTAGCCAACCTTATTTTAAAAAGGAAAGAAAAAACTCAAATTCATGCAATAAGAAATTAAAAAGGTAAAAATCACTACAGACTCTGTGGAAATACAGGTGATCATCAACACCTATTTTGAAAATCTCTACTCTCATAGGTTCAATAACACAGAAGAAATGGACAGATTCCTAGAAACATATGAGCTACCAAAGCTGGGTCAGGAAGATGTAAAACTGCTGAATAACCAAATTTCTATTAATGAAATTGAAAACATAATTAAGTCCTTGCCAACAAAGAAGAGACCAGGCCCAGACAGATTCACTGTGGAATTATTCTACAAGAAATATGAAGAAGACTTAATGCCAACACTCCTCAAACTCTTCAATGAAATTGAAAGGGAAACAATTCTTCCTAAGTCATTCCTGGAAGCAAATATTATTCTAATACCAAAACCTGAGAAAGACTCAACTAAAAAAGAGAACTATAGGCCAATCTCCCTAATGAACATAGATGCAAAAATTCTCAATAAAATATTGGCAAACAGGATGCAGCAAATCATCAAGAAGATTATATATCATGACCAAGTTGGATTCATCCCAGGAATGCAGGGATGGTTCAACTTATGTAAATCAATAAATGTAATACACCATATCAATAGAGCCAAAAGTGATCATCTCTATAGATGCAGAAAAAGCTTTTTGATAAGGTCCAACACTCTTTCATGATAAGAACCTTACAGAGAATTGGAATAGATGGTCTTTACCTCAATAAGATAAAGGCCATCTATGACAAACCAACAGCCAGCATCATATTAAATGGCCAAAAACTGAAAGCCTTTACCTTAAAATCAGGCACAAGACAAGGATGTCCCTTACAACTGATCCTATTCAACATAGTACTGGAAATACTAGCCAGAGTAATTAGCCAAAAGAGAGAAATAAAAGGAGTAAAGATAGGAAAAGAGGAAGTTAAATTATCATTATTTGCAGATGACATGACACTTTACATAGAAGACCCCCAAAACTCCATTGAAAGACTCCTAGATGTAATAAATAAATTCAGCAATAGCTGGATACAAAGTCAATACTCAAAAATCAATAGCATCCCTATACACTAACAACAAAAGCACTGAGAGAGAAATAAAACAAGCCACACCCTCACACTAGCATCCAAAAAAATAAAATACTTAGGAATTAATCTAATGAAAGAAGTAAAAGAGCTATACAGGGAAAATTATAATAACCTGAAAAAAGAACTCAAAGAGGACCTCAGAAAATGGAAAGACATAACCTTGTTCATGGATAGGAAGAATAAATATTGTTAAAATGGCCATTCTCCCAAAATTGTTATACAGATTCAATGCAATCCCAATCAATACCACTAACATACCTCATAGATCTAGGGAAATCACTCCTAAAATTCATCTGGAACCGGAAGAGACCTAGAATAGCAAAGGCGATTCTAAGCAGCAAAGGCAAGGCAGGAGGCATCACAATCCCTGACTTGAAGTTATACTACAAAGCTACTGTAATAAAATCAACATGGTACTGGAATAAAAACAGATCTGAAGATCAATGGAATGGATTGGAAGATACAACCACAACCACAAACTCACTCAATCACCTTATCTTTGATAAAGGGGCCAAACATGTTTGCTAGAAGAACAATAGTCTCTTTAACAAATGGTGCTGGAAAAATTGGCTATCCATATGCCAAAAACTAAAACTAGATCCATGCCTATCACCATGTACTAAACTAAAATCTAAATGGATCAAAGATCTAAATATTAAAATAAAAACACTAAATCTGTTGGAAGACAAAGTCGGTAAAAATCTTGAAGACATAGGGGTAGGTACAGAATTCATGACCAAGAATCAAACCACATAGGAAATACTTCCCAGAATCAATAACTGGGATTATATTTTATTAAAGAGCTTCTGCATGTCAAAAGAAATCTCCAGCAGGGTGAAAAGAAAACCCACAAACTGGGAAAAAATCTTAGTGAACTGTCCCTCAGACAAAGGACTTCCATCTAGAATTATAAAGAATTAAAAAAAATCAGACCCTCAAAATTCAAAGACCCAATCCAAAAATGGGCATCTGAGATGAATACACAGTTCTCAGATGAAGAAATATGAATGGCAAATAAATACATGAAAAAATGTTCTTCATCATTAGTTATTAGAGAAATGCAAATTAAAACCACACTGAGATTCTATTTCATTGCAGAAAGAATGGCCAAGATAAAAAAAAACTACCAACAACAAATGCTGGAGAAGCTGTGGGGAAAAAGGAACTCTTCTGCACTGTTGCTGGGAGGGCAGACTGGTGCAACCACTGTGGAGGTCAGTCTGGAGATTCCTCAAAAAACTGTGTTTGGAATTCCCATTTGACCCAGCTATTCTACTTCTAGGCATATTTCCAGAAGAACTGAAAACATCATACCACAGTGATATATGTGCACCCATGTTTATAGCAGCACAATTTGTAATAGCCAGATCTTGGAAGCAACCTAAGTGCCCATCAACTGAGGAATGGATAAAAAAGTTGTGGTATTTTTATACAACAGAGTACTACTCAGCTATAAAGAATGATCACATTGAGATATTTATAAATAAATGGATGCAACTTGAGATCATACTTATAAGCAAAATAAACCAAACTCACTTGTAAAAATAGCGTATAGTCTTCCTAGTATAAGAAATGGTAAGAGTACATAAGATTTTATGGTAATCATGATTCTGCATTACATTGCTGTGAAGCCTTTTAATGTTTTCATTCATCATTTGGAATGGTTTTATTCTGTTTTGTTTGACTTTATTTTGTGTGATGGTATGAACAGCTATTTTGAAGAAAACAAAACATTATGGCAGCCATTGCTGATTTAGTATCATCTTGCTTTGAAGTCCTACCATGGTTTTATTCTTCTATTACCATCGGTTCTATCATGTTGCGTCTTATTGGGATTTTAATATATGTGATAGTATAAACAAATTTTTATGGAAAATGAGATGTTACAGTAGCCGTTGATCATTTTCTGTTATTTGGTTCAGAATATCCTGCAATTCTTTCATTCTCTTGAATGGTTCTATACTATTGTGTTATGTTTGATATTATTGTATTTGAAGCCACGCACAACTATTAAAAAGAAAGAGACATTATGGTAGCTAATGTTAATATCCGGTTGTCTTGTTGTAAAGTGCTGTGTTGTTTATGTTGTTCTGTTCTGATCTGCTTTGTTCTGTCCTCTTTTGTTTTATTCTCTTTAAAATAAAAAAATTAAAATCTGTTTAGTTGCTGTATATTCAGTCTTTTATACCTAGGATATAAAATCAGGGTAGATTATGAATTATTTATTATGCATGTGAATCAGGTAGTTGAGGACAATGAGCTTCAAGAAATAAAGGATTTAGGTAAAGTTGCACGACTAGGAAGTGATAAACAAGAATTTAGACCTAGATCAGAGGCACATTAGTGGTCATGTTCTGTGCATTTTGCTAGTTGATCAGATTCCATGGATTGACTAGCAGATGTCTGACTTTTAGGATACAAAAATGTTGCATTAAGTGACTTTACAGTCATTATATCATTTGATCTTTCTAAAACTTTAGAAGGAGTTACAGAGGATGACATTGTCCCATTCTTAGAAAAGATATCTGAGATTCAGATTAGTTATTTGATTTACCCAAAACTCCTTGCCTGGAAGTGCCTGATATAAGACTCCAATCATTGTCTTAAAAGTCTAAAGGGAACTGTGAAGAGAATTTGGTATGCAGAGTTAAGAGATCAGATTCAAGGGTTAGTTATTCATTCCACTGATTGAAGTGTTTTTAGAAAAATTATTTAAATCTTTGATTCGATTTCCAGTCCTCTGTCAAAATATCATAAAGATAGCACTTCTATTGCTGAATGGTTTACTAAATGAAACAATAAATCTAAAATGCCCTTTAAAACCACAATATGTAAATATTACATTATAAATAAAACATTTTTAAGTTATAACATTGCTTTTAATAATTTTTAGTAATTTTTATGTGAATGTATTGATGTTTTTGGTTAAAGAAAATGTTAATTTATAAAGCATCACAAAAGATGCTATTTTATGTATTTTGGTCATTTCTACTCTAATTTGACAATTAGAGTATGAGAATTCTCTAGTATGGGCAATTCTACTAGAGAACTCTCTAGCATGAGAATTATAAACATTGAATCCTTCTTTCAGGTATTTGTATGACCTGTAGTTAAAGGAATGCATCATAAGCAAACTTCTAGATTCTGAAGATTAATACATTTTATATTCTAGTCTTTTTCTTCAATCCTTTTTAAGAAGGTTGGGGTGATTTGAGGGAAAAATACTATATGAGCAAAAGTTGAAATTTTCAAAAGAATAAAAGAGATTTATATGTGTCCCTCTGCATGTGATATATGAAATTATGTCCATCTATTAGCAAAAATCCCCTGGAGGAAATCAGAACAAGACCTGTCCACATTTAATTTCTTCTTCCAATAGAACATCACCAAGTTATTTATTAAACACTTATCTTTACTACCTGGGCTGAGGAGTACAGACACTCAAATACCTTCCATGAAGTTTTTTCTACAATTAATTTTACAAAGCAAGGTACTTGCATTTCAAACGGTTTAAAACAATCAGAGCAAAACAAGAGGACACAGCTGTTGGTGACTCTCAACTGCACTTCATAGTGAATTGTTTGGTTGGAATGGGTCTTCTCTCTTATCCAGCGTGGAAATGCTAGAAAAATGAAATGAGTGACAGAGGAGCTTCAGAGGGAAAGTATCAGTAAGAAAAGAAGCACTTTAGTTCCTACAGTGACCCCGTGAATTGCTGTCCTTTTGGATGAAAGATTAGAAATACTAACACTTAAACAGCATGGCAGGGGGCAGGCCTGGCTCTCCCTGAGTCCAAGCCCCTCAGCACTTAGCCTCATGGCACAATCTATCCACAACTGGGTTTTTCTGTTGTGCTCCTTCTCCTTTATCAGTATGCTTTCTAACTGGTCAATATCTGGGTGTTTTCTGCTTTGCTGGGCATTCTTCAGTGCTAATGGACCATGTTCCGTGGTAAACAAAATCACATATACTGCATGCACATTAAATCACTGGTAGACGCAGCTCACAGTCAGAAAGATGCTACAGAAAACCTTTTAGAAAGCAGAAAAATAAAGAGGGCATCCACAAGTGAAAACAGTGTGTTCTACTGCATATAATAAAATCAACTCATCCTAAACTACCAAGGCAGCAGTATTAAGTACTGTGAGCACTTGTGAGTACTGAAATACTCACTAGAGGACCAGGCAGGACCTAGGATTCAGATGCGTGTTTACCAAATGTAAGTCACTTGGTACTTGCCTTGGGCAAGTAAACCAACCCCAGTGTTTTCATCTATGAAATACAAGTATTCTTTTGTTACCTTATGAAGTTGACATAAAGATAAAATGAGACAATGTGTATAAAAAGCTTTTGCCCTATTAACAATATGACTTTAGGAAGCAGTAAGAAGATTTTCTTTTTACTCGTGATACTCTGCCTCGAGTAATTTTGGTTATCCTCAGTATGGATAAATTTAAACTCAGTATTTAAAATGTCTTAGATATCCACTCCAAACTTCTTTTCATCTAGTTTTATTCCTATCTAAAATTGAGGAAATTGAGTGTTTTGGATCATCTAGGGTAGAGCTTTGAAACCAAACCATCACTTTAATCAATGAAGGGTAAACCAGTTTAATCCTTCTGCTGGGATAGCTCATGGATATAGGTTCTTAAAAGGCCACATGAGTTTCATAAACTTGTGTCTGTGATCTTGGAGCAAAATGGTGAATACTGTACTTGTATATGCTTGACTTATGTGTTTCCAAAAATCACACCACCCCATCTAACTAACATTTATTACTATGTTAGCATGTTGTCTTAGTTACTTTCCACTCATTGCTGGGACAAAATACTTGACACCCAAAATGAAGGAAAGAAAGGTTTATTTCTCATAGTTCTTGGAGGTTTCAGTCCATACTCAGTTGGCTCCAAAGCAAGGTGGCATGGCAGGGCTGCAGTTCATGGCAGCCCCAAACTGCAAGGCATAAACTGGCAAGAGAGAGACAAACCTTCTTCCTGCCATTACATTGTATGCTGGCTCCACCCGTAGGTGGGTATTGCACTCAAACCACCAAACTGAGTGCTAGACAATGAACCAATCACAAGGCTAGATTTGCTCGAGTCCATAATTCATGAGGTTTGGGGGCCACTGACAATGACACATGTATTGGAGACTCTGTCTTTGCTAGGCACTATATTATGTGCTTTGAGTAAATTGCCATCAAGTTTTTATAAAAGCAGACACAATGTAATGTTACAGTGGACATAGTTTGCTCAGGGTGTCTTAGTTACTTTCTTCACCATTGGGACACAGTTTTGGATACACACAACTTAAAGGAGGAGAGGTTTACTTTAGGTCATGGTTACGGTAACTGCTTACCTGGCTCTGGGGCAGAACAGCATGGCAGAGGGGACTGGCAGAAGAAAAACATCTCATGTCACAGCATCCAGGAAGCACAGAGAGCAAAAGGAACCAGGGAGGGAGCTGTACCCTCCCTCAGTGATGCACCTTCTCCAGCCAGGACCCCTGCCCAGTAGCGCACTCACTGGCTGGATTCACCAACGGATGATTCCATCGGGAGTATACACCCCCATGATCCAATCACCTTCCACAACCACCGCCTGGGAGTGCATGATGACTTTTGGGTTCATTCTGGATCTGAACCTCAAGAAAAGGTCACAGAGTCAAATATACACAAGATTAAAAAGTGGATGAATTTTTGCCATTCCTTTTACTCATCATGATTCACTAAAATACTGGCACATGGAACCACAGGAAAGGATAAAGTCACCTCCAGACTGTATCTTGAAAACAGAAAATGGCTGATGACAGAGTCAAAGAGTTTCTTAGAGTTTGGATCTGATAAAGAAGAAAGGTCAGCAAAAGAGATTAAGGAAGAGTGTTCTTCAAAAGTGAAGAAAAAGAAAGTCATGTAGGTACAGTCTCAAGAGCCCAGGAAATGAAACTAGTTGATAGAAGGGAGTGGTCAGATTTGTTTAATTCTACTAAGACACTGATCAAGGTAAGGACAGAAAATTGACCACTGTTTTTAGAAAATATAAAGGTATCAATGGCCCTAACAAATCCAATTTCAGTAATAATTCAGTTTCAGTTGGGTTAGGAAAGAATAAAACAAGAAATAGAGCAGGGCATAGAAAGATTTTTTTAAGCTGTAAAGGGAGCAGATAGCAAAGTGCTACCTGGGACAACCAGGGGTCTTGGGCAGATGGGAATGGTCTTCTGGAACAAGAGAATGTTACTGAACAGAAGAGGAGTTGTACTGTCTCGAGAACACCAGCGGGAGGGAAAGGCCTCGTGTCAAAGCAGGACACCTGTGCCAGGATAAAGGAGAGAGAGTCGGAGTTCCCAGGGGCAGAATGGCAGAGGGGCCAGCATCAGAAAGGAGCGGTGGGGCTGTTCTTGTCTGCTTTGATTTACTTTTTTGGGCTCTGTCCTGCAGTGTTTTCACCTAAGAGCGGGAGGAGAGGAAAAGTTGGCTGTCTGGAAGGGCTGATGTAGTGAGGATGAGGAGAAATATGTGGAATTATCAGGCACGAGGTGTGCCAGTTTGATGCGTGTGGTCTGAGTTTGGAGTTTGGTGCCTCTCAGCACTGCTGAGTGATGTCTTCTGTCACGCTAGGACACAGATCAGGTGCATGGTGGAGTCTAACCAGGCTTGGCTACCACCATGCAACAAGGACAGAAGGAAGGAGAGAAAAGGCATTAAGTAGCTTCATAGGAGAGAGACTGGATTTCCAAAGTATGGAGTCTCAGCAGGAAGATGAACACACTGGAGATCTGAGAGGGTGATGGATACTAACATGGAGGGGGATGGATGAGGTTCAGGAAATTGCTTAACTTGTATAAAGAATTGCAAAATAAAACAATGAGACATTTTAAAGATAGTCAGTAGAGAGAACAAATGTTCAAGAGGGGGTGGTTAAAGTGGGGTAGGGGAGGAGACACTATGGAACTGAGAGACCCAGGTGATGAGTAGGTGACCAGGGGACACCATACAAGATGAGTGCAGGAAATGTGATCTGAATCATCGATGCAGAGAGAGCAACATGGGCCATGGCCAGGTGATGTGAATTCACACAGGTGAAGCGTGGTGACAGAAAGGTGGAAGACTTATGTTCTGAACCCCCGTGTGATGATCGGGAGGACCCTCAAAGCCCTGAGCTCTCCTCAAAGCCCACAAGCCCTCCTCAAAGCCCTAAGCTTTACTGCACAGAGAGAAAGCAGCGTTTTCAGATGCGCAAGTCAGAAGCCCAAACGTCCTAGGGGGATCCAACCTTACTGATGTTAGGATGCATAGGACATTGAGGCTTTTAACCACTGCATTTGGGATATTACTGCTGTAGAAGCAAAGTGTAAGGAGATGGGAACGAGACAAGAATTGGAAACCATGGAATTGAGAAGAGAAAAAAAAAGGCTGGTGTTCTGGCTCTTGAAGCAAACAGCGTCCCAGAGATAAGTTAGATTTTCCCTGGATGTGTAGTCCCCGAGGTGGTCTTGTAGATGGGAAAGGAAAAGGGGGGCAGCTAGTCGTGGTTTAGATACTCTGGATAGAAAGCCAGAAATCTCACACAGAGCTGGAGGACCGCGCGACCCATAGAAATGACCAAGGGCCCTGTGGCCACACAAGAGTGCAGGGGGAACATAGCAAGCTTATAAAACAAGACTCAGTAAATACTTGGCAGTCAAGCAAGGAGGCTGTCTGAAGCCCATGGATTCCCTGAATTCCTATAACCTCAAATCTGGTTCGCAATTCTACTCCTATCAGACACCAACCAGAAGACTAAAAAAAATTATAAAATTAAAACTATAACTTTAAGAACTTATACTTAACCATGTGTTTTGAATTCATGTTTACTGATTTGATATAAGAAGTGGAGAGAGCCGCTTCCAAGTTTTGAAAATGGAATCACCCACATCTCTCCACAGTCTTAAAGTTTATGATTTATGGTTGATGGTACCCAAGACTACATGGGTTTCGGCAAAGGCAAGAATCAAAACCATGTCCAAATCATCAGTCACTTACCTTCTACGGTTTTCATCACTGCTCAAAAGCATAAGCTGAGTTCTGTTTCTCTGCATTTTAAAAGCCAAGGTTCATAATGAAATTGGGCATGTATTTATGAGTATCTTAGAAAAAAATCAATCTAGTTTATGCTTCTACTTTATAAGCATCAATACTCAATTATATATTTGATGTGGCTTAAGTATGCATGTGTATTATGGTTAGTGTTTATATTCATATAATTTTTAGTACTTTGTCAGGTATATATTGCTATTTCTATGAATATATTTCATTTAAAATAGACTTCAATAACTCATATAAAATCTTTTAAAGTCACTAATATTCTTAATAAAACATCATGAATGCACCAGCATATCTTCTTGAAATTTCTACATCACATTAATACCATTTAATTTAAACAACATTTCTTAAGGAAATATGTAAAAGCACACTTGGATTATTACAAGATAGGTTTCATTTTACTGGGAGAAATTTTTAAAATTTTAATTTCCATGAGTAAATAAATGATTCTTCCATTAAGATATTAAACAATATTTCCTTTCAAAAGGAATTAAACAGCTGTGGGTTGAAGGCCAGGCCCCAGCTGTTAAAATACATTTTGCCAATTACTTCATGGGTTCGAATAAGTAAGATAAGGGAGGCCAGGCATTTTGGATGACAGTGTTTCACTTAAAATACAGACACAGAACCTGGTCCAAGGCGTATGTTTTTGCAAGTTTCTGCAGGTTTCATTTGGTGAATTACATTGTTTGACAAAGGAGACCAATTAAAAAGGTGTGTGGGATTTACATGTGCTAGCTGAAAAACAGGATTCGTTGGGGAAAGCTTTGTAGAAATAGTTGGCCAAAAATACCTAGCCAGAAATAGCTGGCTAGGTATGAAAGGAAAGTGAAGAATAGATTAATGGTCTTAGATTAGGGAGCCAGAGAAGATGGGAGACCTGACAAGGTTCATGGTATTGAAAATAGTTAACTGGAATCAGGTAGAGGAACAAAAGGAAGCTGTGGTTAGAAGGGAATTCAAAGAAAGGGAGTGGCATGGGTTCTGAAGAGTGATGTCTTTGATGGGGGCTCCCGGTGAGGGACATTGAAAACAGCAGGGAACATCATTTCAAAGCCCTAAGTCTGAAGTTTTCTAAACCTGGCTTTATCCCCCACTCTGTCACCTACTGTGGGAAACTTTGGACAAGGTATGATAGGACAGTTCTTTACATAACCATGCTTGGTGTTCTCTTCATTGAATTAGCTCCAACAGATTTCATTCTTGGCAAAAGGAAATATTCTGGCTGAACATCGTAAGCAGATTTACCATCTGTAAGAATGATTATGAGTATGAGTAAATATTTAGGAGTTCTATGAGCAAATATTTTTTAAAAAGCCTTTGAGTAGCCAGTTACAAAAAAGAATCATGCTGGTAATTACAACCAAAAGAAGTACATCTTCATCTCTGTTTTTTAATTACTTTTTGTAAGTCTTCTAGATCAGATAACTTTAGTGATTGATAAGAAATCTAACTTGAAATTCAGTGTTGGGAACCATGTAGATAGAAATGGTCCTGCAAATAAATTATATTTTCTAGCAAGTTCCAGTTCACTAGTTTTGAGATTCCTCTGAAACATTTGGTTTGGTCCCAAATGGCATAATTATTTAGAAATTACACAAGACTTTTGTCTTTTTGATATTGTATTGAAAAGTGAGCAGTTTTGATGCCATTTTTACAAACAGAGTTCAGTATATGCAATCTGAGTCTAAGGCTGAACTCACTGAACATAAGATGAGAAAGTGGATTTTTTTTTAATAGGAGAATCCTTGGAAAACTGTGTAGTATCAGAAAAGGTTTGCAAGCTTAAGACTTACAGAGTTTGAATCCTGTCTCGTATGACATTTATTGTACTTATTAACCAATATCATTCTCTCTAGATTTTGGATAATAATGCCCAGTAACTTTTCTAGATTCTCCCCCTTTTTTATATCTTAGCTCCCATAAAAAACAGCAATATGTGCCAAGCACATTGGAAAAAACCTATGCAGCTGGAGGCAACCAGCTTGGGGTTCCAGCTGTGTTCACGTATCCAACTTTCTTGAAGGGATCCTAACCACAGCATACTCCTCCTAGTTGCACAGATATGAAAATGAAATTAAGGATATATTCTTAGCAACACTCGAACGTGCTGCACAAACCAAGATACACTCAGCTTGACTGTAACCCACCCTTAACAAATAGCATACTTTAGCAGAAGCTCTGGACTCAGCCAACGCCTGATGCCATAGGCACACAAAAGTAGTGGCTACTGTTGTTAAACCATTGAGTGTCAAGTACGAAGAACCATTTGCATGCTGGGAAAAGTTTCCTCCAAATGAGGTGTTACTAATTCTGGTGGTCTATCAGGTCAAAGGAAAGCAAGTACTTCAACAGCAATAATTCCAGGCATCCTAAGTCATTATTTCTAGTGTCATGGGCTCATGTTTCACTTCCAGTCTTTGCCTCTTTCTTAAGCTGCTGAAAACCATGCTTTGGGGAACCCCATGACTGAGTATCCATCTTTCTGAGGCTTTCTTTTCCTCCTCCTCCTCACACACCTGTATGCTATTAATTCTCACTCTACCTTTCCAGGTTGCTCTTTGGAACCCCACCCTGGCATTCCCAATTTTTGCTTGAATGTACATGTGCAAATTTACAAGCCATCCTTAAGCTCCCCACACCCAAATGGAGCTCTTTATACTCAGTGCTTCACCATGCCCATAGACCTTCCCTATCTCAGGGCTCTAACTTTCCGTAGCACTGTTAGGTCACCCAATTGCTTATTTAGAAATAAGCATACGTTCCTCTTTCTTCTGTATTTTTCAGACTCAGACTCAACCCACTGACTCTTCTTCCAAAACAGCTTTCTGTCATTCTTGTGTATCTCTACTCCCTGGAGTCTCTATCATCATCTCTTCCTGAAAATAATCCCTTTATTGGTCTGTTCTACCAGTTTCAGCCCTTTTCATGCTGCCTGTGAACCTGTCTTTATTGCTTCAATGTAAAGATATAAAACAGCACATTAGTTTTGTGTTCAAAATACAAAATCTTTCAATGATATCTATTAAAACATAAAAACCTAAACTATTTTTTCAAAATGATAGTAGCACCTAGCAGATGAACACTGGCCTCTGGAAATGCTATGCTCTTTACAATTCTTAGTTCTGTTCAGGTCTTTGCCCAGAGATTTCCTCCTGTCCCAAGGCTCTCCTTCCAGTGCATCCATCACCCTTGAAACTCTTCTTCTTTTTCAATTCATTTGCAACTCTGTAGGCTGAACTCTATGGGACCGCAGTAGGAAATGAAGCCACTTGGTCATTAAGTGGTAATTTCTGGGAACACTGGGGAAATACATTTTTTTTTTTAGTCATCATTGCATGTAGCTAGAGAAGTACAGCTGAATGTTAGCATGTGGGCAGTGGTGACATAAATTACTTACACAACCAGCGATAAAGTGATACACATGGATTTGCACTCTCTGTTTATGTCTAGGCAGCTAGAAATGAAGTACTCAAAGATGGCACCATCGCAAGCTGGAAGCAGCTGGCTCCTGGTTCATCACCTAGGAAAGAGTTTCCTGGGAATATCACCAGACCACACGAGGCTTCACCTGAGTGAAAACTTCAAGTTACACCACTGAGACATCACATTTTGTTTTGACTTTAACACAGCATCCCTGGCATCCACAGCTAATATATCCCAAAGAAAGATACATGGTTTCTCTATGTTCATGTGGGATGTGGCCATAACCACAACTGAATCAATAACTATCTCATTCCATTGCTTCATTTCCTTTCCACCCTTTCCCTGTAGCCTCTTTGGACTTCACAGTGCTGGTACTTCATTACATATTTCCTGATTGGATGGATGTGAGTTTATTCTAGGAGGAAAATGTTCAGAAATGATTAAGATGGACAGATTTGGGTTGAGTAGGAAAAAGAAACTTTCTAAAAATTTAACCATGGAGTGATATTAAAGGGCTACTGTCAGAGGTGTTGAAAGATTTATCACTAGGGATCTTAGTTGGTCGGGAATTTAGAGACTAATTGTCCAAAATGTGTAACTCACTAGTGAACTAATTAAATTTGGAGAAGTCAAAATTGTTGCCCAAAGCATATTAGCAGCAGACCTGCAAAGGAAATTGAATCTTCTATTTCCTGAGCCAGAATTTTATTATATTAAAGTTTAAAGGAAGAAAGAAGAGTCAGAACCTCAAATACGTACTAAGTCTCAATCCAAATCTTGCCAGTTTGTATGTTGTGTACCTCTGTGTTAACTACTTAATCTTGTTCAGGGAATCAGGGATAGTTCTCATTTATAAAAATAGAATATCATACTTTCATAGACTTTCATGAAACATCATGAGATTATTTATATTAACAGAGAGCCTGACACAGGTTACAATGATTATTGTTCTATCTACTATAATTTTAGTAAGTAAAAAGAAATATTTTTTATTCACTATTTCCTATTTACTTTTTCTTGCATGGCATCAAGTAAGATTCTGCCTCATTACAGATCACTGAACTTTTAGGAGCTGAATTGGGAATAAGAATCCTCTGGGGGGAAATGCAGCTCAAGACCAAACGAGTGAACTTTAAGTGAATCATGGAATGCCACAATCTCCTCAAAATGGAAAGTTTCTGTAAAGTCATCTTTTATAAACGTGACTCCAATTAATTACCAACCCTGAGTAAAGGAGAGATAGGAGAGGAGATAATCTGGCAAGACCAAACAGCTGGAAAGTCCCAGAACTCTGTTTTCCCTCCTTAGACTCCAAGTTCCTATGGTGACCTGGAGTAGAATTTTTTACTCATGATTCCCATGAAAATGAGCGATTTAATAAATATGAGGCTATAAAGCTAGAGAAGACAGAATCATCATGGAAAGACTGCTTTTTTTGCCACTGGAATTCAGCTTGTGCTGCATTTGAGTTTAAGGAGAGATGTGAGGTTTGCGTTTGCTCAGAGAGACGGCCTTACCGAACCACGTGGGACCTTCACTCTGGGACCTGGGATGCTCTGCTGCTCTGAACCCTGGAAGTGTCTCCTGGGGTCCATTAATTCAAATGTGTGTGATGACCAAGATTGTGACACACTTAATGAGCGAGTCCTACTGTTGTCATCTTGAGAAAGCTAGAAATTTGTAAACGAGGGGCAGTGATACTCCGCCTCCCCTGAATTACGGTGGTCAAGAGTTAGATGTGTGTACAATCTAGCACAACAGGGGCACACAATGGGTACTCATAATGGCTTCTTCTTCCTTTCTTTCTCTTCCTCTTCTTTTCTACCCCCTTTCTTCTTTCCTTTCTTTCTCTCACTCTGTTCTTCCTTTCTCTTTCCTTTCTCCTTCTTTCTTTTCTCTTTTCCTTCCCTCTTTTTTCCTCCTTCCTTCTTCCCTCCATTTATTTCTTTTCCCCTCATTTCTCCCCCTCTTTCCCTCACTTAGTAAATCCACTGACAACTAATTCAGTTCTATTATTTATATTTCACTGTATAGCATTGAATAGGATTGAGCCTCATTATAGATGAGAGTTTTTAGAAGATGAATTGGATACAGCAAATTTGCTGAGTGCTAACTTGGAATTTTTGAGCACAAACATATACCATGTTACTTCTTCCATTTGGCAGGAAGTGCCTCTCACCCCCTGGTACAATCCGTGCTTCTACCAACACTCACTCATAAAATTCACATTTGAAGTTCATTTTCATAAAATCCAACAAGCACAGACAGGTGAGGGAGAGAAAGGACCACTGACTGGACCCTCAGTCACTTTCTCTCAGGAAGATAAAATGATCCAATAAGTGGCAGATGCATCCATCACAGCATACATGGAGCCACACTTTTATTAGCTGCCCTATTCCTGTGGGAGCCTATGTAAATTACCGTTGATCTGCTCATCTATAAAGTAAGGATTAAACTCACTTTGGGAAGACAGTGCCTTGGTCTGAGTAATCATTAAGTCATTTGACAACATATTAAGAAATGAAGCAGGTGAAAGCTTAGCTCTTTTTAAAGCAGAGTTTATTTTTTAAAGAAGTTCAAGCTTGCAGAAAAGTTGAGTGGCAAGTACTGAGATTACCCAGGGACCCTCTGCTCCCTGGTATGCACAACCTCCCGCACTACTAGTATCCCCCTGAGCAGAGTGGCGCATTTACTGTGACTGATGGCCCTAGCAGTAAACCCATGGCTTTCCATGGAAGTTCAGCTTACATTTGGCTCATGGCAGGCATTGCACATTCGGTCAGTTGAGTTACTGTATAATGATATCTATTCACCATTACAGTATGACACAGAGCAGTGGCACTGACCCACACATGCTCTATTCTCTGCTTATTTATCCCTCACTTTCCCCTAGGCCCTGACAACTACTGGTCTTTTTTATGGCCTCTGTAGTTTTGTCTATCACAGAATGTCATACTGCAGGGATCACTCAGTGTCTTGCCTTTTCAGACTCTTTTCTTTTAGTAATAGGCATTTACGAAGCCTTGAAGTCTTTTAATGCATTGACATGTCATCTCCTTTTAGCACTGAACGGTATTCCATTGTCTGATGTCCCATAGATTATTTATTCATCTACCTGCCACAGATATCTTGATTGCGTCTAAGTTTTGTCAATCATGAGCAAAGCTGAACAAACGCGCGTGCAGGTGCTCGTGTGGGCACGTGTTTTCAGCTCCTTTGGGTAAACCAAGAGGCATAATTGCTGTGTTGTATGGCAAGAGTATCTTTAGATTGATAAGGAGAACCAAACCCTCTCCAAGACAACTCTTTTCCATTGCGTGTCCTCAAGGGATGAAGGCCGGTTCTTGTCCCTGCTCCCACCCACATTTGGCGTCGTCAGTGTTCTGGATGTCGTCCGCCTGTCTCTTCGTGGTGTGGGTGCTCATTTTAACTTGTTCTTCCCTGATGGTGTAGGATGTGGAACATTTCTTCACATGCTTCCTTATCATCGGTACATCTTCTCTGGTGAGGTCTTTACATCTTTGGCTCATTTTTTAATTTGGCTGTGCATTTCCCTGCTCTAGAAAGGACTTCTTTGTACCTCTTGGGCAACAGTCTCTTATCAGATATGTCTAGTCTATGACTTATCATTTGATTCTCTGGAGAGTGTCTTTGCAGAGCAGTTTTTAATTTTAATGAAGTCCGGCTTATCAGGTTTTCCTTCACGGATTGTGGTTTTGGTGCTTAACAAAAAAGTCATTTCTAAATCCAAAGCTTTTCTCTTATTTGATCCTGAAATTTCACAGTTTATATATTAAATTTAGCTCTGTAGCCATCTTGATTTAATTTTTATGAAGGGTGCAAGATGTGTGTTGAAATAGATATTTATTTTGCATGCAGACATCCAGTTGTGCTAGGACCATTTGTGGAAAAGACCGTCTTGGCTCTGCTGCATTTCCTTCCAATTTCTTTCACAGACCAGCTGGCTGTTGTGATTGCTAACTGTGCTATGTCAGCTCAGCTGGTTAGGAAATATCTGGCAGATTTGAAATGCACCCTCTTTGGGTGCGATGATGAATGTGTAGGGCAGCAAACTGAAGGGGACGAGCCATTCAGACTGTGGGTGTGGCCTGGATAAAATAAAATAGAAAGAAGTAATTTGATGCCCACTTTTAAAAAGCTGCATTCTACATGAGTGGGTGTGTCTTTCACCACTGCCGTGGCCTGTGGATATCAGACCCTAATTCCCTCAGCGTCAAGGCAGACTTGCCCCAGTATCTTCCCAGGGAGGCTCCGGCCTTCTGCTCCATGCTGCACTTTCTCCCTTCTGATTCTGCAGCTTCCAGCTGCTTGGACGGAGCAGACCCGCTGGTTTTCCATGTGCAGCTAGTCTTTGCAGGTGCTTCTGTCTCTGGTCCTCTAAGCTTACTTAACCCATCCCCTTGCACAACTGTGACACATTCCCTATTGATTCTGCTCCCTAACACAACTATGTTTGTGTGAGTCTATTTCCAAGCTTCTAGTTTGATCAGCTTCTCTATTTGTCTATTCTTTTATCAATACCACGTGATGACTAATCTGCTTTACAGTAATTCCTGAAATCAAGCAACATCCTAGTCTAACTCTGCTGTTCTTCAGTATTGTGTTGGTTAATCTGGTTTTTTGGATCAGCATATAAGTTTTAGATTTGTAGATATCAATGAAATAACTTGCTGAGATTTTGACTAAGATTGTGTAGAATCTATAGGTGAAATTAGAAAGAACTGACTTGATAATATTCAGTCTTCCCATGTATGAAAATGAAATATCTGTCCACTTATTTTATTCTGTTCTGGCTTCTTTAATCAAAATTTTATAACCTTATTCATATAAAATTCTATAATTGTTGCATTTATATCTAAGTATTTGATTCTTTTGAGTGCTAACAATGATACTGTATTTTTAATTTCAATTTCACTTTTCATTGGTAGTATACAAAAGAAATTGGCTTTGTACATTTACTTGTAATAATTACTTACTAACTCCTGCAAGTTTTGTTCAGGATTCAGATATTCCACACTGATTATCAATCATCTACAAATGAAGAGAGTTTTATTTCTATCAGTGTGTATTTTATCTTTCATTTCCTTTTCTTGTCTTATTTGTTTAGCCAGGATTTTCTTTTAGTATAATACTGAAAAGGCATAGTAAGGGCAGAAATCCTACTCTTGTTCTTGGGCAAAAGAAATTATTTTAATTATATTCTATAATTACATTCTAATTATATTCTAATTTTTCTAATTGCAGTCTTTAGTTGTATGTTGATAAAACTGTGTGCAGAGAGAGGTATTTTACAGTTTTATGATTAGTTCTCAGTTACTCAATGAACTGAGCCTCTGGAATAAGAACTTCACTTGTGTTCCTGGGTCCCCACTGCCACCCTTACCCCTTGGTAATGAAAGACAGAATAGCCAGTCTGGGCTGGAATTGAATATTTCTCTTCTCTGAGTGAGGCTCTGATAATCTGCCAGTAGATTAGACTTGTTTAGTAGTTTCTCCTGATGGCAGAACATGGTAAAAAACACAAAATACTCTAATACTTTTCCCAACAGCTACTTCCCCTTTCCCCAGCTGGAAGCATAGAGGGATTTTTCTCCAGTGCTCACAGAGAAGGAAAACTCACCAAAACACGAGGACCTCCTATGCTAGAGTTTTCATCCCTCAGACTTCTCCACTAGAAAATCTATCCACGTGTCAATTGCTTACTGCACTGGTTACCATGCGAGGTTTTGCTCTTGTCAGTCTTTGCTCTCCGTATTCACTCATTAGTCTCTCCAGTCAGGGACAGTGGTTTGCCCTGTAACCTCACCTCTCTTATGTATCTGAGAATTGCTGTTTATCAGTTTGTTCAACTTTTAACTTGTTAAGGCAGGGTGGAGCCTTCAAAGCTTCCTCCACACTAGACTAGAAGCTGGCAATTCTCACCATCCCGTACTGCCCCTGTCAAAGTTAGTAAGAGCAGCTAGCATAATCCCAGAAACCATGTTGTGTGCCAGAAAGGGATCCAATTCCATATCTACCTTATGTTGCAGGAATGCAAATATTCCATCTTAGAAAACCAAGACCTTTTACAAATGAGGAAATTCAGTCACCAAAAGCTGAAGTAACCTGTCCAATGTTGTGTTGCTAGGGATGGGTAAAGTCAGTACATGAATCCCGGGGATGTGGTTCCAGAGACATTGAGCTTAGCTGGAGCACTGCTGCTGAGTTTATATGACTGGTTTAGCAACTCTTATTCACAAGACTATACTTCCCAAGAAAACATGGTGCATTCATTGGAGAGTGTGTCTTGTTTTATTTCCAGTAAAGCGTTTGGGTTTTTTAGAATAAAAATTTCCAATTATTTCACAATAGTTCACAATAATTTCCAATTATTTCTTCATGAACAGTAAGCATTTGTCATTTTATAGTTACATTTTGTCCTCTGCAGAGTTTATTTTTAACCTATATGAATCCCACAGGAGAGGTGTCTACTCCATGAGACATGAGAATCCCAAGATGAGTGTAAAGAAAGACACTGAGGTCTGGAAAGAAATCCAGACCATGTATTTCTTTGACATATGCTACAATAGCCTATTGTTGATGCCTTTTAGTAAACAATGCATTCCTTGTCATTATATTAACTCCTCTGTATAGTTTTCAACTTCATGTTGTACCTAAGTGTAGACGAATATGCAAAATGTTTTTACCGATGATGATGAATATTCAAACAAGTTTGGAGACCACTGTTTTATAAACCTTAGAACTTAGGTAGCTACTTTTAGTACTTCCCTGCAATGAGTAACTTTACACTTTTTCCTGGGATAACACTGTGATGTGAGAACAATCTCCCAAAGGTTGAAGTGGTTTAGCTACAAAGAAAGACAGAGAGAGAGAGAGAGAGAGAGAGA
>PVJX010012199.1:0-51063 GCA_004027295.1 Dolichotis patagonum
GGCTTTATACTATTGTGTTATGTTTGATATTATTGTATTTGAAACTATGCTCAACTATAGCAGAGTAAGAGATATGGTGTTAGCTACTGTTGATGTCCAGTTGACTTAATGTAAAGTACTGTGTTGCCTATGTTGTCCTGTTCTGATCTGCTCTGTACTGCCCCCTTTTGTTTTATTCTCTTTTAAATAAAAAAAAAAATAATTCACTTAACTTCTCTGACAAGTTTTCTTTTCAATAAAATGAAGATAATAGTATTTTCATCTTGGAAGGTTGTGAGGATTATATGGCTGAACACACAAAAAACCCTTATAGTAGCACTTGATATTTTCCTAAATCTCATGTTGATTGTTGTCATAAATTTTCTTGCACAAGAAATACACCACTAAGTGTTTCTACAATTTATGTCAGTGAATTTTTCAACAACTTGATGAGGTATTTCTATTAATGCCTACACTTTATAGATCAAGAAACTGAGGCCCAAAGAAGTTAGTTAACCCTTTTATGATCACTTAGCTGGTATGTGGCAAAGCTGTTCTGGAAACTGAGACTTCTGGGCTCCACAATCTGCTCCTTAACCACTGTCCTTTATTGCATTTGTTATTGACAGCTGTCAACTAAAAGAGAGCAGCAGGTGAGCAGGATACGGCTGAGTCCAACAGATGGTTGGCTACGAATGTAGACAAAAACAATATCAGCCTGCAGAGATTAGTGGCTGGCCTCTTCCTATCCCACCAGATCGGTATGACCCTTCAAGAAGTAAACTCATTCAGAACAGAGCACCAATGAGTCTCTGATTCAAGCATACAAAAAAAAGGGGGCGGGGAATGGGTACGGCAGAGTTGATTGATGTCAATGCTAGTTCTGTCTCAAAGAAACGTCAAAAGTTTTTTGCTCCAGGGGACAGTTTGGTTTGGTCTCCATCATTCAAATAGCACTTAATATAGCACATGGTCAGGACTCCTAAAATACTCATTGAGTGAGTGAATGAAAAAGCATGCAGCATTAAAAAAATGCAAATTATCATTTCTTCCATGTAATGACTGATATCACTTTTCTTTTTTCCCCCATGACTAATTTCTTCTCTATCAGCCCATGCAGTCACAGAAAAGGACCTTCTGCTGGAAAACTCGAGAAACTACATTATAGTCATAAAATGAATGCCTTAAATTCTTATTGCTTGAAGGACTAAAAGAGCAAAAAGACATTTCAGATTACTATTCTATATTTATCATGTTGACAATTTATCAAGCAAATGCCTAACAATAAAACCACCATTATAGCTTCATTTCATGTGAAATACTATGATACTAACTTGCTGTATTAAGTGCATTTCATTCTACATATAATAATTTCAAAAAGATTACCATCAATTTGTATCTGTGTTGATAGTCAAAATAATTTAATTTCTATCACTACAACAAATAATATTCCTATGAATAATGACCTTCATGAGGGTCACATGCCTGTATACGCCAAACTATAATTTGTTAAAGATATTTCCCAAATCTCTGGAAATAGTTGCTTTACATTCTGACCAATGGTAGACTGTCTTCTCTTTTTCTTGCTGAAAATACATAGCAAGTCAAATGGTCAATGAAGCGGAACCCTTTTTGGCTTCCCCTTGATCCTCCTGCATCAAATGCTAAAATTTAATGCTGGAGCTTAGAGCACCATGAGCTCCAAAGATAGAAGTAAATGAAAAGTCAACCTTTCAGGCTGTATCCCTGCGCAAGCTTTTGTGTTTGTGTTTCCCCTCCTAAGGCGACCGAAACAGTTTGCTATCAGAACAAACTCTTGTCAGAGGAAGTTTGTGGTTGACATGTTGCAGAAATTGGAAAATGTCACTGTTAGAGAATTACAATAACCAGGGCTCTTTCTGACCAAGTCCATTTGTGACTATAGAATTTTGTCAACACAACAGGAGTCTGGGGATTCATGTCTCTTGTAGTAGCACTTGAGAATCTATGTTTGCTTTTTCCCATGGAAAATTCATAATATGAGAAAACTCAGCTGTTCTGAGGCTCTGAGCCTCTGTTGCCTTGGAGAATGGTGCTTGAGGGGGGAGGTGTTGAGTGAGGCCAGGGTGGAAATGAGGAGTGTGTATAACATAATATCTGACTTGGCTGTGGTAAGTTATGCTTGTAGGTTTTTTTTTGTTTCTGTCTTGATAATACCTTGGACATATAAATTCATATAAATTCACGCCTAAAATTTCTAGGTTGATTTTTTTCTAACATATTTAACTTGTAACTTCTCTCTGGGAAGAAGAAAGTTTAAAGGGGGAGGTACAGGATGAACAAGGAGAGCATTGTGACATAATATGGTTACAGTTCCCTTGGAATCTTCTTTCTCCACACACTGTTAAACCACTATAGAGGCATAGTGGTCATATCTTATGTGTTTTCTTCTATTTATTTAATTTATTTTTTATTTTGGGAATCCAACTTATTTTACTGAGTTGGCTTAGTTCTAGTACTTTTTCATGATAATGTTTTCTTATAACATTCTCAGACTCCTCAAAGTGATTCAGTTTACCTTGCCATGAACTTCAAACAGCCTTCTGAGATGTGTCCAGACAAGGCCTTAGCGACTACCTCTCAAACCCTCAGTCTCCCACTACAGGCTATAGGATTGGATACCTACTGGCCTGTATGTACCATAGCACAGAGATGGGAAATGATGCCCCAGAGCCATATTGAAACAATATTCTTATGTGTGTGAGGCCATCAGTTCAAAACCCTTTCAGGGATTCCCCCCATCCCCAGCCATATGCTCTGTACTACAAGTATGTTTGTCTGCCTGTATCGCTTTGGGACCTTTTTTGACAGCTTCTATTATATCCCTGTTTACTCAGCCAACAAAACTCTCGGGTGATTGCCTGGTTACTGTGTGGGGAAGACAGAGATGAGCCTCAGGTTTCAACTGAGAAGATGTTAATTATGCCAGCAACAGACCTCATTTAATGAGGCTTTATTGACATTTTTGTCCCAATCTTAGGAAATGGAAACAAAGACCATTTAACATTTTGCTTTAGTTTTCACCTCAACTAAAAAGTGATCATTATGTCCTTGGACTGAATTATGACATGACAGAGGTCAAATAGGAATAAAATGCGAGGAGCAGCCAATGCTACTACAGTTCTTTGCTTTTTCATCTTTATGGCCCTACAAGCATGAAATGACTACACTATCAGAGGCGTTTACTGGAACAAGAACTGGGTGTGCAAGGCAAGACATATCCGATAAAAGCCCCTGTCTTATTGGACGAACGTGCTGCTCTATTGAAGGTTTTATGAATGTGAGTAGCATTTTAATCTCTCTAAATGAATATGTCTGATTTCCCTAACCATCCACTGCAAAGCGGTTTTAATGGTTTTGCTTCATGAAATACAAGCTGATGGTGAAATTACCTTTATAAGATGTTCATGACTTTCGATGCAATCATTCTTTAGCTAATGTGTTTTTATGATGGCTATTAACAGCTGGTTAGACTCCTTTTACCTGTCCATTATATCTATAAATCAGTACATCTGCATTATTAAGAAAGATGAATTTGCTAAAATTTGCTTTTGTTCTTCCACATAATAATCTTGAGAACCGGATGGGTGCTTATTAATTACCCATTAATGTTGGACCTCTTTACAATTAATAGCCAACTCTAAATCCAGCCTATGAATTCTGGCTATATAAAGAGTCAGAATTTCAAGAGTGGAACTGAAATAGTTTGTAAGGCAAGTTTGTTCCCTCAGGGTGTACTGATGATTTATTGTTGATGAGACCCCATGCTAGGTTGGAGGTTTGACCAAGAGGAGGGTACAGAGTGGCCCTTGAAGAGCTTGCAATTTCAAAGTTGATTAAAGGAAATGGGACTCAGTCTGAAAGTGAACAGTGAAAACCAGAGAATATCATGTTCTCTCATTTAACCCTCAGCCCAGAGGCAAAGGATTTTAAAGAGAAGAAGTCTGGCAAAAGGCAGAGAGCAAAAACCTATTGTAAGGGGCAAACCAGATTCAGTCATGGGGAGGAACGTTGAGAAAGGCTAACTTTGATTGGGGCAGAAGACTTTGTTGACGGCCAATAAAATCAGTAAGAAAAATAACAGATAGCTCTCCTTCCTCTTAAAAGAAGTGAGAGGAACCACATGTTTATTGAGTTTCTATTATGTTCCCTATAGTGTTCTAGGTGTTTCCCACATTGCTCTTATTATTTCTTAACATAGCCCTCTAGGTAGATAATATGTCCATTTTATAGGTGAAGGCATGAGATTAGAAAGCTTAACCATCAACCAGAATTCACATTCCAACGCATGGGGAAGGTGATGTTCAAATGGTGTGCTTAACGCCTTTACACACAAGAGATGTCATGATCTCAACTGCAAACTCACAAAACGCATTAATTCATTATCATTTAGTCAAGAATATATCTCTTTTCCTTTTTCATTTTGACTTGAATACTTTTCCCCTTTCCTCAGTAGACATATGTCTTTTTGGAGAATAATAACAGTGCTAATGGTGATAATGGTGAAGAAAATCTGGAAAAACAGAGATCACAAGCTGACTGCCTAAAGATACACTCAATATAGAAGAAGGAGAGTAGAAGAGGGTAAGAAGGAGAAAGAAGAGGAGGAAGAGTAGGAGAAGGAGAAAGAGAATGATGATGATGAGGAGGAGGTGGAAGATTTGTTTTTAACATTGAAGGTCAGACCATATAGACCAAATTTCATACAGACCAATTACATATAGACCAAATTTCTGCATTCTCTTAGAAAGTGAGAAAATCTGTCAATAGTAGGTTGGTGCTCCATATCAACTAAGATAAGCAGTAGTGGTATCTTATGCAACATCTACATGGGGTAACTCTATAACCTAGATTGGGGAAAAAAGTGTGGTTGATCCATTGCTCACATAATTATTAATAGTATCCCTTTTCCCTTGTCTCCATAGTGCTATGGACCATAGTTTTTCCTCTTTGTCTCCAGTGTGCTGTAGGCCTCAATCAGGCTGCCTCTCACCTTTCTGTTATTTTCCTGTTCCTATAAACATTTGAGTTTGTGAATCCTTAGGACATCATCTTCTTCTTGACTATGTTCAGTAATAGCCGTTTTCCAAAGGATGCAGCAATTTGGAGGTCAAAAAGATTTAGCTTTTGTTCTTTCAGAAACTATATTCACTAATCACTCTTGAATGCAAGAAAAAGGCAATGTCCTGTAAAGTTATATTTGCCCTCTAGAAAGCCTCCGTAAGACCTTAGTAATTTGCTGGAAAATTTGATCCGACTCAGATGGTGGAACTAGATACTTCACTTTCCTTTGAAGAATTCTTTTAGCTCTACAATGGAGAAAAACATGAAGTTGTTCCCATAGTTAAGTTTTTGAAACTCTTAAAAGGGTGGGCGTAGCATGCATTATTTCCATGGCTAGGTGACAGTGGTCTGTTAGTTCTGTAGAGCTCTTCTCCTCTAACACAGGAGTCTCCCCTTCACCATGTTGCTTGAGGTTTGCAGGGGTTTTTTGTTTCTAGATTTTTTAATGAGAAATCAAGTGGGAGGCTAAGTGGCAGAACCTAAAATCACACATCTTACAGGTTATAGAGGTGGGATTCGACTACTACTTCTCATTCCTTTCTCTGTGCTCTTTCTCTATCCTGCCCACAATTGTTTTGTTATCTAAGGACACAGCCTTAATCTAGAGGCCTCCCCATACACAGTCACCATGCACCTTAGGACTTTCCCCCTTACTATACATCAATTGGGAATTTTACGTTGTGATAAAAATAGATGACCTTGTCGAGCTCTTTCACCATTTTTCTACATGTTGGGAAAGATAGTGATTGAGTAAGTATTTATTGCAGGTGCACGGTAGCCTAGTTATGACCCCTGATTTCATGACATTTATATCCCAGTGAGGCATTCCTGAAGTAGTGAGAGGAGGCAATGGCATGCTGTCATTGGTGATCAAGACAGGCAGTCTCTGTCCTTAGGAGTTTACGTTTCAGTGATGGAAAAGTACTTAGTTGAGAGTGGGTGTCCTGGGGGGAGGCAGGAAGAATTAGATGGTACAAGTGGGTAGTGTTACTATGTAAAACAAAAGAAAGCTTTTCCCAGAGGATGAAATTTGGTCTGAGACCTAAAAGAAGACTGAGGATTGGGTAGGAGGATTCTAGGAATGAGGGTGTCCAGGGCACTGAGATGGGACGAAAGTGACTTATTGGGAGAATTTGGATAATACTGGTGGGGAGGGAGGACAGTATAATCAGAAGTTACCAGATCATGCAGGACTTGGGGCCGCACTGAGGATTTTGGAGAGTACTCTGTGTAACACGCAGTTAGTGGTAGTTTTAAGTAAAATAGAAGATGATCATATTTGAAGCTTAGAAGCATTCCATCTTGCTGATACTTTAAAGTAGAACAGATTGATGGAGGGAGGTAACAATTATGCAGAGGTCAGAAGGGCAGAGGCACAGGTGGAAGTGACTTGGAGGGAGGAGTTGGTGAGAGATTAAAGATGTAGAGTAAGAGAGACAGAATGTCAGGATGACTCCTAGCTTTCTGTCTAGGAGGTGGTAGTGTCATTCACAGAGGGGAAAGTGGTAGATAGGGTTCAGTTTGAGGGGACAGGAAATAATCACTATAGAGTGCAAATGGTTTACCAATAAGCAAAGATACTGATTTTTTTCCCTTGGCAACAGAAACACCAATATCATTTGATCTCTTGGGTGAGAGGAGTGGATAATATTGGCAATGATACCACTTTGGTTAATAAACATTTTTAGTGTTTACTAAATAACCTGTCAGCAAATGCAGATACATATTACTTAACACTTTCAAAGTGAATATATTCCATTTTATTGGCAGGAGTTATGACATTGGGTATCTACTTATTGGAGGAGTTATAATCCAATTTTGAATAATCCTGTCATTTCTGAGCTATCTTTCCAGATATCATCCTCAGTTTACATTTATGTGCTAGTCCCTTAAGTCATCATGCATAAAGTCATTAGAATCTTTTTGTATAAAATTATAAATCTGTCTGTTTTCACTCCTACTTTTAAAGCTTCCTAAGGGCAGGAAACATGCTCTAGGTGTCTAGCATATGCCTAACTCATGACATTTATTCAGCAAATAATCATTGATTAAATGCTAGATGTAATAGACAAAGTTTCAGGGCTGGGGATTTAGCTCAGTGGCATAAGTGCCTGCCTGGTGAGCATCAGGTCATGAGTTTGATCCCTGGTACAAAAAAAAAAAGACAAGTTGTTAATTTGTTATTTCTTGGTCTCATTTTTAAGCCTACTGACAACACATATAATGGACATTTCCTGCAAAGTCTGAGACGTAAGCTGAAATTGCTTAGATTGTAGTTATAAAGAAAGCCCCCCCACCTTTTTTGGTTTATATTCTAAAATGCACATCCAGGACCATTAACCCCTTGATTTAGGGGAAGAACTAGATCTAAAGTTGTGAATAAATGTTACTGTAACAATGTTTGGTCCCAAGATTTTGGAGAAAAAGACTGGGTCTCAGTCTTAATTTAACTTTTGCTTTCTTTGATGAACATGACAGAGAGTCTTTCACCCACAGAGGTCTTTTGTAATTAGCTCTCTAGGGATATTCACACTTTGTATATCACTGGCACTAGCATTTTATTTCAAATGTGAAAAATTGTTTTATATATATATATATATTTTAATACTTTGACTTGCCTTCTGACTTGTCACCTTAATTTTTGATGACTCTATGCGGCAGGGGTCTGTATACTTTTGGTGTCTGTCTCCAAAAAGGGTCCTTTAGAAGCCTTTCTGTAAGTGAGGACCCATTCTGACTGTCATCCAAATCCATCTGTTAACCGGTTACTGCCCGGGCAGAGGTGTCTGAGCCTCTGCTATTGTGTCAGGTGTTTCTACAGCTCCTGAGGCTTGGTCCTAGACATTCTTATTTAGCTGCAGAAAACCAGTGTCTGGAAAGGAGAGTACAGACTGTTCTTTGATGCGAAAGACATGAAAGCCCTAGTGGGAGTGAATGTACCAGTCTCTGTCTAGCAAAACAAGCACAGAATCCAGAAGCAGGCCCTTGAAGATTCAAAGTCCACATTCACCAAGTCCCTGGTCTTTAAACTGTTACTTCAATCTTTTTGAGAGGCTATTTTAAGAAGTTTGTTTATTTTCAATTGACAAATGGTAGTCGTTTGTGTTTATGGGGTAAAGCATGGTATTTTGATCTTTGTATTATAGAAAGCGCCAATCATGTTCATTGATATACCCTTTACCTTACCAATGTATCTTTTATTTGGGGTGTGAGAACATTAAAATTTATTTTGGCAGTTTTGCAGCACACAACACACTATTATTAACTGTGTCACCGTGCGATGAGGATCACTGAAAATTGTTCCTCCATTGTACATGAAATATTGTGCCCTTGGGGTACCATCTTCCCTCCCCAGCCCACGTAATCCTCCCTCGCCTCTGTAGATTATTTTTTTAGTAATGTTATCGAGTTCTCTTATGCAGTATGAAAGAGACTTTTCTGTTTAATTAAATCTTTCATTAACTGAAAGTTATCTTCTTGGCCATATTTGAAATACTAGCTTTAAGTAAGTGCTGTTCTGGAAAAGGCATTTGTTCCGTGTCCAGAGTAGTGCTGGCTTTGTGGCATCACTCTGTCATTGCCTGGAAGTGCTGGCCTTTTGTGTCTTTCTAGCCTCAGGTGTGCTACATTAATCAAAAGGAAAGTATGAACCGTGCCAAGTGGGGAGCAGACACCCAGCCAAAGGCAGCTTTTATTTGTAATCATACACACATCTTAGAGGCCATAACAACTGTACCTCTAACAGCGATCTATCTCTGCATTTTGTGTTCTTGGGATTCCTCCTGTCCTTTTCTGCACCTTCCACCCATCGTGTTGCTCACTCCCTGCATGGTAAAAGTGAATTCTGATAGCCTAGATCATTGTTTCTGTTTTTTGTCCTCTTTTTAGTAGTTAACTCAGCAGTTGATTCTCTTATTCCAGCCTGTTCTCCACTAATCCTCAGCTCTTAGCTCAAATCTCTCACTTTGAGTCAGCTTCTGGTGTTTGCACTGTGATAATAGTCACAAAAACAGTTTGAGAAAATGATTTCATTTGTTGAGGGATTACGTGTGCCAGTGCTAAGCTTGGCATGTGTGTCATGTCACCTAAAATGTACACAATGCTCAGAAATAACTATTACTTCCTCTTTATATGTGCACTAATTTAGATGCACTGTATTAAGATGGGGAAGCTGAGATGAGGAAGGTCAAGCTGTTGTGCAGAGAGTTGTGCAGGAGGTGGAACCGGAACTCAGTGTTTAAACATAACCTCATAAACTGAACTTTTCACCCTAGAACCAGGACTGTCTGGCTCTCATGTTGTTTTTACACAAAGAGGTAAAATGGACACTGTGCAGATGACCTGTTCTCATTTATATTTAGAAAGAAGCTTGACTTGAAGTCTTTGATTCTTTAATTGTCACAAGCTTTGTTTTTCTGTGGCTTGCTTCCTGTCCAATCATGACCTGCTGCAGTGACACTCATGGTGGTTAGGGAACTGTGACGTGTGGTACACCTGGACCCTTTAGCCTGTGCAGCATTTCCAAGAGGCTGGCAGGTGTCAGACTGGATGCTGCATGGGTGTAGATGAATCCCCTCTGCTGATGTGGCTTCCCAGCCACACTGGCCATCTTACTATGTAATAATTATTTGTTGAACTGTTATTTTAATTTGTTTAGAGGCAGACAGTGAGGCTTGTTTTAGGGAGTGGTTTCCCTAGGCATCTTGTCCAACTTAGGCAGAACTTCTGTGTGGTACATTTGGCCTTGTTGTGTTATTCACTATCTTTGCCTGATACAGAGGAAAACTTGAAGGCGATATTGATCTGATAATAGACTAATTGTCACAAAGTTCTTTGGAGGTGAGAAGGCATTAACTGTTTTACAGGAAAAAGGAATTTCAACAATCTTGACTACCAGAGTTAGTAGCAGTTTGTGGGAATAATTGGAAGTCATTAAAAATGATATAGAAGTGGTCCTTAGTATGTCTTTTTATTTAATGCACTGTGACCAACTGATTAAGGATATCAATTAACTTAGTTTAAGACTTTCATGCAAAAGGTAAGATCAGAATAAAGCATTCTTCCGGATTCTGGCTGCAGGTTTAAAAATTGGTGGACTTGGACCTAAAACCTAGTTTTGTCATTTACTGGTATTTGAAGACAAACAAGTGATTTCCTGTCTTGGGTCAGGAATTTAAAGGGACTGAACAAAAAAATGGATAATTTTAGCATTGGGTATGCTGACATTCTAACAGAGAGTAACTGAACAGTTCATTCAGACATGTATCACTCAGCACCTACTATGTACTTGGCTCTCTTCTATGCATTGTGGTGTGACAGTAGACCAAACAGCTGAGCTATTTGGTCATATGACATTTTCATTTTAGTGAAAGGAGATTGATGAAGGACAAGAATTTAAAAACATATATAGCTTTCCCTCTGTATCCATGTTCTGAATCTGAATTTAGCCAACTATTGATCAAAACTATTTGTAAAAAGATTACATTTGTACCGAATATGTAAAGAGATTTAGGGCTGGGGATTTAGCTCAGTGGCATAAGCATCTGCCTGGCAAACATGAGGTCACAAGTTCGATCCCTGGTACAAAAAAAATTTTTTTTTAAATGGTCATTATTACCAAGTATTTTTTTGTATTTTAAATTTTTTATTCCAAATTAGGGCATACATACAAACTGAAAAAGTATTACTTATATAACAGTTACATTGTATTTGGCATTATAAGTAATCTAGAGTTCTAAAAGAAATATGGGAGGATGTGCATACATTATATTCAAATACTTCATCATTTTATGTAAGGGACTTGAATATCTGCAGATTTTTGTTTTTCATGAATCCTAGGACTTGTGTCTCACAGATAGTAAGAAAGGGCTGTCCATTCAAATCAGTGTTCTGGGTGAAATGAAACAGTGCATTCTTGCCTTTTGAGAACTAATTCAGTTTTATTGCTTTCATCACCCTCTCCAAGTGCTGACCAGCTGTTTATGTCTGCAGACCAGTGTCTCTCCTGAATCCTGGGTTTACCTGCACAACTTTCTACTTAACAGTTATATTGGGATCTGAATAGATATCTTAAGGTTTTACATGCTTAGAAACAAACTTCTTATTTTTCGTCAGCAAACATTCTCTCTACCAGGTCAGTTATTAAAAACTTCTTCCTTAAAGGCATAACATTTTGGTCCTTCTTTTCCTCTCATATCTCACATCTAGCTGGTCAGGAAACCCTGTGATTGTCTCAGTTTTCAAAATACATCTAGAATCTAAGTGTATCTCACAGCCTCCATTGCTAGCACTCCTGGCCTCAGTTATCAGCATTTCTTATTTGCATTATCACAATCAGTCTTTTTTATTTCATTCCAGACTCTTTAAATATAGCCTCAACAATGAACCTACATAAACATTTAAAATTTTAATCAAATCACATCATTCCTCTTCTCAAAATCCTCCAATTGCCTGCCTATCTAATTGTCTTGGTTACTTTTCTCTCATTGCTGAGACAAAATAACTGATGCTCAAAATTAAGGAAGGGAAGGTTTAACTCTCAGGTTGTGGAGGTTTCAGTCTGTAATCAGCTCTTCTCCTCCCCTGACATTGTAAGCAGGTTACCCTGCCTCCCAGGGAAGATGTAGCGCTCATGCCATCTCCATGACCTCCTCTGATACAGGAAGAAGATGTTAACAAAGTGAGGGCTCAGGCCCTGCTGAGTTCTTTACTCCTAAACTTCTCAAATTGACACAACGTGTCAACTACTATACTAATCAAAATCCTTACAGTGGCCTATCAGGTTCAACATGATCAGGATCTTCTTTACTTCTGCAATCTCATCCTTCCTTGATTCACTGTGTTCCAGCCATATTGATCTCCTTGCTATGCTTTGTGTCCTGCTGCAGGGCCTTTGCAGTAACTTTCCCTTTGCTTGGATTGTTTTTATTCCAGCTATCACCCATAATTCTTTCTGAAATGTTACTTGCTCATCTTAACTGAAACTATAAACTTCTGCTGCGTGCTCCCTAAATTCTATCCCACTAATCTACTCCATTTTTATCACTTTTGTTACAGAATATTTAAATGTGTACAAAAGTGTAATATGAAACTGCAAATATTCATCACTCAGGTTTAAGTTATTATCTATGACCAATCTTTTGCCATTTACCCCCATCTGCTACTCCTCATCCTAGATCACTTTGTAGCAAATCTAAAGTCATATAATTACATTTGTAATACAGATGATTTTCATTTGTGGTAATTATGTTCTATAAAGCCACGTGAACATTGAATTAGTGAATACCAAACCATTGTTGCCAGGGGAAATACAGAGTTAGGTTCCTGTGAATGCCTGGTCACATTTCCATCAATAGATCAATGCATAACCTTGCTTTCTGTGTGTTTCTGTTTAAGTTCACCTACTTTAATAGATACTTAATTTATTAACATTGAACTCATGGTCAACATATCTATAACAGGCCCAGAAGATTTTTCTCTGTTAAGCATGGCAGTACCTTCATGTTTACAGAAACATTAGATGGAACTTCAACACTATGGTTGGGGTCTATTTTAAGTGGTGAAATTATCAGGGAAAAAAATGCACACAAAATGTGACACTAAAGAAGATCATGAAAAGGACGCTTGTTTCTGGTGTGAACCTCAGCTGGGAACATGAACTTCAATAGGTATTCAGATACTGAATAATTGTGAAAGTGCTTGGAGGATCAATTTCAAGCTAACAAATGAAGTTGAGTGAGTAGACAAAATTTGTAAATATAGCTTCCATCAACTCATGGGAATTGGGCTTGGGAGGAGTAACAAGAAGAACAAGAAGCCAGTTCACCTTTCCTGTGAGCCAATCAGCATGTAGGTCAGGAGACGAGGGCCCCTCCCCCCCAACACACACACATAAGCAACTGGCTGATTCGGAGGACAGACTGAGCTGATAGCATCTGAGGTACCAAACAACTTAATGCTTGTATTGTTCGATTGATTTTTCAGGCTTAAGGCTGGTAATCTGAGCATCTATTAAGAGGATAACAGTATGCAGTACAGAAAATATGGAGGTTTTGCTTCCGTCTTGTTTTTGAAATCCAATATTGTCCTCACTGGTTTTTGTTGTTGTTGTTGCTTTTTATTGTTTTGTTTTATTCAGTGTTCTGATTTAACTGGTTTCATTCTGTTCTGTTTTATTTGATTTTATTATGTCTGATGGTAGGGGCAGCAATTTTGAAGATAACAAGAGGCATTATGGTAGCCATTGTTGATTTCCTATCATCCTGTTTTGAAATCTTGTATCACATTCACTGTTTTATTTTAATTGGGTTTATTCTAAAAGTCTTTAAAATAAACTGGGCATGGTGGCATACACCTGCAATCCCAGCACCTGGGAGGCTGAAGCAGGAGGATCATTGTGATTTTGAGATCAGCCTGTGCTGCAAAGTGAGCTCAAGGCCAGCCTGCACTGCATAATGAGAAGCTGGCTCAAAAAATCAAACCAAACCAAACAAACAAACAAGCAAACAAAAAATGCTTTCATCCTTTTGCTTTGATAGGTTTTATCCTGTTTTGTTTTGTTTCATTTTATTATGTCTGATGGTATGGACAGCTATTTTGAAGTAAACAAGAGACATTATGGTAGCTATTGTTGATTTCCTATTATCTGGTTTTGAAGTCCCCTATCTCTTTCAATGTTCTGCTCTGATTAGCTTTATTCTGTTTTGTTTTATTTGATTTCATTATCTTTAAAATAAAAAAATAAGAGATAAAACCTATGAAATATGGGAGTAATGAAAATCTATTGTATTTTAGCATCAGTCTTTAAGAAAAACATACTTTTAAAAAACAGTCACAATATTGTTATTTCACCAAAATTTTAGTAATTACTTAAGTTCACCAAATATGCAGTCATTGTTGTATTTTCCCAAATTTTGCTGTTTTTCTTAATCTTTGGATTCCCTATCACCCTGTGTTCTATCTTATCATCCTTGGTTGAAGAAATTGATTATTTCCTATAGTGTGATTTTTGTTGATTGTCTGATTTTATCTACTTGTAGGGGAGGGTACTGGAATGCTGAGCTCTATTTCTAGCCCTGTCTGTTATTATCTAATGTAAATCTTTATTCCCTGTATTTCCTATGTGTTGATAGTTAGATCTGGAGACTTAATTACATCAAGGTTTTCTTTATTTTTAGATAAGATTATTCCTTGAACTGTACTTTTTTGCTTCCATCAGATAGCACACAGGTTCTGTCTGTCTGTCCATTATATAAGTCACCAGTGATGCTCATTTTCTAGATCACTGGTTCTCAAGCAGGGACCACCCCTTCTGTTTGCAGGGACATTTGGCAAGGTTTACAGATGTTTACTGGTGTCTCATAGGTAGATGCCAGAGATAATGGTAAATATGCTGCTGATGGGGCTCAGAATATGATTTGCGAAGTATGATGCCTTGGTATACTGGGTACTTTGAACTTTCTATCAACCTTATATCTCCTGCTCTTCGTCCCCAGGAACAAGTCATAGAAACCAGAATTCCTCTTTCTTAAGATCAATCTAAAAATTAGAATTACTCTTTCTCAAAGCAAACTGTAAGACCTATAAACGTCACTTTCTTCCTTCTTCCTTGAAGTCCCTCATTCCAGAGGTCTCCTGCCCATACCTGGGAGGATAGAGTGCTACAGAGAGTCCAAAAAGACTTTGAACATACAGAGCTCGCTGTGTTTTCTCTGAGATAATGATTCATTGTCATTCAATCATACTGTTTTGTCCAGTCACATTTCTATTTGGCCACCAATTCTTCTTTGAATGTAAGTCTAAAAATACAGTTTTTCCTGAGTGATTTTTTTTTTTTAATGCTGAGGGCTCTTGTGTCACGTGAAACTTGAATTAAATGAATCTGCATGCTTGTTAACCTGTCTTTTGTTGTAGAAGTGTTGGCCTCCACATTACAATGAATGAGCAAATATATCCCACCTTTCCTATTCTACACAGGACTACATCTCTCACTCCCGACAAAGAATTTCAAAGATGTTGGAAATTGATGAGACTCTGAGCTCTTTCATTCCTGCTTCCTTGATTAACTGAAATACTTTATATAGATTAGCTTCCCCTTAATCATAACCTATAATACAGAGGTATTAATTATATGGAAGTAGCAGGATCCAGGCCCAGTGGTGATCAATATTATCTTAATTTTGGTAAGTGAGAGTCTATTCAGTAGGCTCTCTTTTGGTTCTGGTTTTCTATCCTTTCAAAAACCATCTTTTAATAAAATATATACCTTAATGTAATTTTATATTTTCTGTGTTCTCTCACTAAAACAAGAATATTTATTTTGTTCATGAATATACATAAGCATCTGAAGTAGTGTCTGGCACATGACTGACACTTAAAATATTTATTAAGTGAGTGAATAACAATAAGTGATTGAAAGCGGTCCTATTTTAGTTTACATGGGTAGACACAGCCTATCTACAGATGGCGCATTGTTAAATGATATGAATGACAAGGACATGCCCATCACAAGAAGATTTGGGGGATCAACATTCTAAGTAGAGGAAAGACTGAGGTAAGGGGTATAATGTAGGAATTAGCTTGGACTGTTTGAAGATCACAGTAAAGGGTATTGAGCCTGGAGCAGCTTGGGGAATGAGAAATGTTACTGGGTGAAGTTGAGGAGTTACAGAGGGTTGAACTGTCATAAGCCGTGGCCAAGAGTTTGTATTTTATTTCTGATGGGAGGAAGTGCAAAGGTCTTAAATATCAGAAGACCTGATTTGATTTACATTTTGAAAAGAAGCACTTAAGATGTCATGTGAAAAACTGGCATTTGGAAGGCAAAGGTAGGAATACTAAGGTCAGTTAGAAAATTATTAGAGTAGTTAAGGTTGGGTGAGGAAAGTTATGTGTGTGTTGGAGGGATTAGTGACAATAAAGATAGAGAAAATTAGTTTGAAATAAGAGAAAATGGAAACAGATATGTTCTGATTTAATACATACAATTATCATAAATATCTAGTAGGTTACTGTGATAAACGCTTATATTGTGGGCAGGGCAGGAAATTTATTGGTCATATGACAACATCGATGCAAAAATATCTATACAAGTATGTGACTGTCATTAGTATTGTCCACCAAATAATTTCAGTCTCTACCTTCCTCAAATGCAGTAGCATTGTTTTCCAGGTTTCTGTGTGGTTGGTTTGGGGACAGTAAATTGTGAATAAAAATTGCATGTGTCACACTGAACTAGAGTGCTCAGTTGTAAACACGACATTACCCAGAGGTCTCTTTCCCCCTAAAATGGTGAGCTGATGGCTGTTTTGTTAGCCTGGGTAACCTGCTCAATGATGACACTGAGAGCTCCCTCTCTCAGTCAACCTTGGATGAATAGCCTGAGTGAGGAATAAACCTTTGTTCTAAGCCACCAAGATTTTTTCCACAGCATAAACTAATTTATTATGATTGATACATGACACAAGAGGCAAAATTTTGAAGACAGAATGAAATCACTTACTAGGAAATGTCTGGGGATGACTATCATGCAAAGATAATCTCTTTCCAGCCTGTTGAAATACATAGAACTTACAAGCTGAGATGAGCAAAATGTGAATATGTCTGGAAATGAGATAAAAATTCAACCTACCCCCTAAAGTGGTAATTTATTAGGAAAATAATATTTTGAGGGAATCTTTGGCCTGGGTGATTTTAGCTCAACCCTGGCCTAACTGAAAATTTCACCACATGAAATATGAAAGTCAGGGTAGCAAGAAGCAAGGAGGAAAATGACTCAGAGAGATAAAGGATTGCATGATCATGGATTGTACAGGAGACTTAAAAAAACCAGAATACGATAGAGAATGAATGAAATACTTGACTGGATTTTGGTCTCCTTGCAAGCTGCTGAACCTGACTCTGGAAGGTAAAATCATTTCAGCCATCTTCCTAATCAATACTGTAAGACAGGACCAAATTGATTGTATGGCATGTGAATCACAGCGTAGGAGAAGCTGCTGAGACTTAGACACTATGATGTATCTGCCTTGACTCACTCACTTACTCTGTGTCGCATTTTGATCAGTTTCAATAGAAATATAGTAGTGAAGGATTGGATTTTTTTCTTTCTCCATGCCATAGTGTCTCCTTTGTTACAAACCTGACTACCACTTGTTTCCTTTGCAATTTTTTTTTGCAGTATTTTCTAACCTGTATCATGTAGATAACCTCTTTGTTTAATCCTATGATTCATTTTTGGAAAATAAGTAATAGGCCAGAACAACACACAAATCTTTCTGCTAAAGAATTAACCAGGGATGCATATGCATTTATTTGTAAACCAACAGTTGGTTCCTTGATTCCCAATGCTGAGAAAGGGAGATGAGGTAAGTGCACATGATGAAATAAGTTTATATTCCTGAGTAACTTTCCAAGAGTGAAGAAGTTCTCAGTCTAACAGAGGTTAAGATACCAAGTTTGAAGTGTGCATACTCTTTATTTTAAAAGTTGAAGGTATCCCTAATGAACATGTCATTTCACTTTGGGGATCATAATTGCAAATGAGAGTGAAGGTAGTCATCCTGTGTATAAAGGTACAGCACAAGTGCAAGAGAAAGTGAAAGAAAGAATGCAATAGACATACTGGTGGGGTGACAGATAAGAGTCTCTTGCAAAGAGTCAACAAGAACACAAATTCATCCCAAAGTTGATCTCATATGTTTTGCTTCTTGGACAGAGAATACTAATGTGATTCATAACTTGGCTTAGAAATAGTCATCTATCTGATGGTGTTATGGGCAGCATTGCTTGATGCCTCCTGCCTGACACTCTGTGTGAAAAATAAACAACTGCGGTTCCTTTCTGAAGTTGTTGCTCCTTCTCTTTGACTCATTGTATTTCCCAGAATAACCTCATTGACTCATTGGCAAGATTTTGTGGATACAAATACGTATTTAACCTCTTCTGACGTTTAGATCTGAAGAAATGAATGCTGGTAGGATCCATTTTCAGGTGAAGTCATCCATCTTCATTATCTGACCCTTGCCTAATTTCTTTAATTAAAGAAATTAAAGACTGGTTGGAATAAAATAGAATTGTTAATATGCATTGCCACTATCACAGCACATGCCAGAGGCTATGTGAAATGATGACTCAATAACTATTATGAGAAATCAATGACTGGATTACCAGACACCCAGTTGCACACATACGACCTGTGTCTGCTTCCCAGGCACTAGCAGTAAATTGCAAGAAGCAGACCAGAAAACATATGGTATCAATATGGTATGATAAGTGCTGCATACATATTGTTAGCAGCATTTGCGGAGTTTAACAAGAGCTTATAGAAATTTCGTTTATCCTAACCTGGAAAGGAAGTACATTAGTTTCCTATTGCTGTGTTCATAAATTATCACAGACTTAGTGGTTTAAAAAATCACAAATTTATTCTCATAGTTCTGTAGATGAGAAGTCTGACATAAATCTCATGGGGCTAAAATCAAGGTGTTTACTCTCAAGGCTACATTTCTTTCTGCAGTCTGTAAGAATCACTTCTTTTTTTTTCATCTGCTAGAGGTTTCCCACACTTTCTGGTTCTTGTTTTGCTTTTTCCATCTTCAAAGTCAAGACACTGCATCTTTGTAATCTTCCTTAGTCACATTTCCCTCTTATCCTAGCTGGAAAATGTCTTCTCTATTTAAATCCTCATGCAATTAGATTGGGCCCACCAGAAAAACAGAAGATAGTCTCTATAATGCAAAGCCCTTAGCAATCACATTTGCAAAATTCCTTTTGTCTAGCAGGATAACATATTCGTAGGTTCTATGGATTGAGCTGTGGACATTTCGGGGAGCTACTTTCCTGCCTATCATAGCAGTTGAAGAGGAAATGAAGAAAGCCCTCCTAAAAGAGAGTGATGCTTAATTTGGCACGAGCTACACTGACATTATCAACTTGAATAGGAGAAGTGGAGATACATGAGGAAAGAATTATGGGTAAATTGGAAACTCAGATTAGGTGAGGGAATATGTAATGAGGCCAGAACATGGATCCAAGACATATTGAGGACTAATATTGGTATTTCTTTGGTATTTCAAGAAGGTATATTGGTAAGTCTTCAGTGAAGAAGTCAAGACTTTTGCTATTATTAACTTTTTCATTACTATTTAATAAGCAGCCCAATAAGGAATGCACACAGCATTATTAATGATGATAGAGTTTGTTGTTTGCAAAATTCCTTTTGTCAAGCAGGGTAACATATTTGCTTTCCAACTGGTTTCTGCCAGCCAGGACAATGATGAAAGTGTGAACACAACAGGATGGGAAAATCAGGGGAAAGAACAACTGGAACTATAATGTGCGAGATAATATATCATTTCACTAATTGTGAGAAGGAGGCCAATTATAAAAGCAGTCACAGACTGAGACTTGGAATTACACTGGCTCATCATCTCCTGTTATTGTAAGTGAATATTTTATATGTGCTATCGAATTGTTTTTACTTTGAAATCTTGAGGCTTAATTCAGAAGTATTAATAAATTTTGAATATCTTTCACCATGTATTTCAACATAAAAAGACAAAACAGAGCAGATTCTGGTCTCTGGTTTCTGAAAACAAACTGCTCCATACAGCACATCTAGGGAAATGTTTGAAGGAAAAACATTATTCACCCAGAATTCTGTATCCTGTGAAAATATCCTTCAGGAATGAAGTGAAAGAAAAACATGTTCAAACATGAGAAAATTACAGGACTTTGATGCCAACAGACCTGCACTAACAGGACCAGTAATGGAAATCTTCAGATAGAAAGAAATTTGTATCACTAGGAATGAGGAAAGGGAAATAGTCATGGTAAGTGGAATAGATTATTCTCCTTGTAAGTTTTTTAAAATATGTTTAATGGCTAAAAGGGAAAACTAGAACATGGCAGGCAACTTTCAATCTGTGCAGATGCAATATGTAAAAATGACATATTTACATGATAAGGGGAAATACAGGGTGGTAAGGTTTTTACATTCCACTTGAAGAAGTAAGTAGTAATTCTGTGTAGATCATCAGAAGTTAAATATTAATTCTATGCAGATCATTAGAAGTTAATATGTGCATTAAGATACCTAGAACACCAACTAAAATTATATGGTGAGATACAATCAAAACACATTAAAATATTCAAGTTAAGCATTAAACATGTGTAAGTATGAAATGACTGGCCTTGGGTAACAAAAGCATCTCATGCCATAATTGGTTTTAACTCACATCTTCTGATATCAGGATCAGAGAGCTGATAAGGAAATGATCTTGACCTACCTCACTTATGAGAATGAAAGGTTACTTCCTTGAGGGAAAAATTAAGGCTTCTGTTTTTGCTTTTGTATTTTGTTGTTATTGTTTATCTTTTACCTGAATACAGGGCAATGAAATAGATTGTCAATGACTGGACAAGAGATAGTAAGAAAATGTTCCAGGTCATGCACGACACAAGAAGACTCTATTTTTAAGCCTCTTGCACATGGGGTGTGATTTTTCCAGGGGTTTTCTAAGCAGTGCTTTCACAGAGGAGACGGGGAGCAACCCACAGAGGTGGCCCAGATCAGAGACCGACAGCGATGAGAAGCAGTAATGATTATTCGGAAGGAAATGTGCCTAAAGTAAACTATATTTGCAAAAAGGGTAAGTTATATCTATTTATTGCTGATAAAGAAATGTTAGTAATTTTGAAGCCAAATAGATGACGTATCTGGAAGGAGATAAAGATTTAGGAATGATGGTCTCACTTGGGGTTCTCAAGGGGGGAATCACCAAAGAAGAAGATGATTTTTGTATTCAATAATATCAGACTGGGCAAGACTTCTGGATCTGCTTTTCGTTCCTGGGGGACCCCATTACTAATTTGGTTGGGACAGCAGGTCTGCATGATTTTTGAGTTGGTCTTATTCATCTTTGTGTCCTTTACATTGTTAGAGTGCTGCAAATACACCATCAGTAAGTGTTGCTGAGTAAGTTGATAATGTGCACTTCATCAGCTCTATCAGGCCACAGGAGGAATTACTGAACTGGTTGAGAAGATGCCTCTCTGATGTTATTTTAGCTTCAGACATAGAAACCATTTATTGTGTTTGATGTGAGCAGAGGCTACACCTGGTTTCAAATGTTGACCTGAAGTGAAGCCAGGGAGTTTGGGCCTTGTATGCTGGCACTGGGAGCAGACTCCTTATACTGTGGTTGTAGTATAATCCATCGTTATTTGGAGGGACCAGGAGCACATTTTTGGAAAATCATAGCTAATAAAGGAAGATGATGTTAGCTTGAGAGACGCATGATCAAAGTTCCCAACGTATGGGGGTTCAGTCCCAGAGATGCTCACAAGGGCTGCAGCATTTTAAAAAATGCATCCTCTTAGGAATGGCCAATATACACAACGGAATGTTCAACAGGAATCATTACAGAAATGCAAATTATAGCAACAGTGAGATTCCATCTTACCCAAGAAAGAATGGCCATCACCAAGAAATCAAATAACAAATGCTGGTGAGGCTATGGGGAAAAAGGAACACATCTACATTGTTGTTGAGAATGTAAACTAGTACAACCACTGTGGAAATCAGAATGGATAATCCTCAAAAACTAAAAATAGAAATTTTGTTTAACCCAGCTAGTCACCTTCTAGTTATCTTCCTGAAAGAAGAGTTAAAGACATCATAGTACAGTGTGACATGTATACTCACATTCATAGCAGCATAAGTCATAATAGCTAAAACTTGGAAGTAGGCTATGTGTCCATCAACAGATGAATGGATAAAGAAAGCATGGTATGTTTACACAGTGAAATACTACTTTGCCTTGAAGAAAGTTAAATTTGAGCCATTTGTAGGAAAATAGATGCACCTTGGCATTATAATGTTAAGTTAAATAAACCAGATATATAAGCTTAAATATTGCATGGGTTGTTATATGATAGGGCCAACTTATAAGTAAAGAACAAAATAAAAGATAGATAAAAGAGTGTAGGGAGATAGACTTTTCTCAAATGTGAAGGAAAGCAAGAGACACAGGGGAAAGGAGATGAAAAATGAATTAAGATGTGTTATACCCCTGTGTCAACTCCACCCAAGAAAAGAGAACATTATGTACTGCAAACATATACTAACTTAAAAAAACCCCATAATATGTGACAAATATAATATAAATTTTAATATATTTAATGTAAATTTGTCATATATTAAAACTTTATGACAGTAGGCCACTAGAGATTCTGGAGCCAGCCTGCTCCAGGCTGATGTACTCTGCCCTTTTGGTAGTGGTGCGTATATTGTTAAGTCAAGTAATCATTCTCTGAGACGGCGATAATCGTACTTATAGGATTCTTAAGAATTATCTGAGTTAACGTATGAAACATGATCTGTAGTGAGTGCTCAGTAAGTCATAACCATTGCTATTATAAATTCACGCTGTTTTGGAAACAGAGGAAATGCATCTTCTCACTCTGGTCCTGCTTTTCTGGTTCTCACTCTGGTCCAGCTCTGTGACTACCAGAAAATTATCTGAGACTCAATTTCCTCACCAGACATAAGATTGTTGTCATAAGTAAAATAACACATGAAAATTTAGCATACTGTTGACATATAATAAGTGCTTAACAAATATATGATATCCGGTGTTCACTGACTTGATATCAGTGTTATTATGTGAATTATCTAGATACTCAGAAAAATGCAGAAGATTGAAATGTGCCAGAGAAGCAAAGATAACTACTGGAGAAAGTGAGCTCAAACTGCAGAATGCCTTGATCTGTCCCTCAGGAATAAGCAGCCCCTGGTTGATTCAGAAGAACCCCTGAAAGTCTGTGGAATTCTAAGCTTTGGTCAGAGGGATATGGGATCCAGTTGGAAATAAACTATAGTGAATACAGACACCTCATGGAGACAGGCAGGGAGTCCTGGCATTTTATCTATATAACAACCAGTGCTACTGGATTACTGCATATCTTGGACCATCAAGATCCTGAAAAGCTTGCTTCTGTTCACCCCAAACCCTTGACCCTTGGTCAGGCCTGTTTCATTTTCATGCTACTATATAAAGGAAGCTCATGAAGCCAAGGCCCCTTTGTTAAGAGATGTAATTAGAACTGATGGTCACGGGAAACCAAACTCCAGCAGTTAAGTACAGTACACATCACATCTATAAAAGGCGCAGTGCATATAGTGTTGAATAAACAATTACCAATTGAGTAAAAGGCAGCTCTGGATTACATATGACAATAAATCTACCACAGTGGCATGGTACGGTTCCACTAGACTATAGTCATACTCAGAAACAGGACAAACATCCCAGTGATGCAGGTCCTGACTTGTTCCTGTTGAAATAAATGGTAAATCCTAGCTGTAAACCAAGACACAGACAGTTGTCACAGTATTGAAAAGGTAGGCTTTAGAGGACTGACACGTGTACAACTTCCATTTGAGCCCACAGGAAGGATCTTTCAGTCTTCCAAAACAGGCAGATAAAGCCATGTCACCACTTTCATATCACTTTTACCCAAATGAACTGAACCGAGGGTTTAGGAGTTAAATTCTTCTCTGTGGCGCTTTTAATCCCCTTAGAATAGAGCTCTAAAAGGAGACAGACAGCTGTTTCAGAAAAGCAGCAGGCAATAATCAGCCAACATTGCTTACCAAAGCACAACGCTCTTGGGAATGCAAGCCGCTATTCAAATTAGCCCCAACTCTTTCTCTCTCTTTTTTAAACCCTCAAACTGAAAAAGTAGGCTAGCACCTTCAAAATCTCTGTGTAATTTACCTCCAACATAAACAAAATGGTTGAGTTTCCCCCCTCTTTGGTGCTGTAGCCAGGGCAGACACACAGAATTTCACACCCAGGGATGAGGAGCTGCAGGATGCTGTGGGTGCTTGCTTTCTGGACAGAAGACCAGCTCAGCTGTGATGCCCTGGTGGCCTTTGCTCAGGCTCTCAGAGTGGGCAGAAGTTTTGCCAAACATGGTCGCATTAGATAGTTTTAAAATGAGCCTAAATCTGATCTTTCTTGCTTAGAAGTCTCCACTGGAACAAAACTGCTCATGTACAGTTTTAAAAATTCTTTCACTTGATTAAAAAAATATTTATCATTTTCATTTTGACTGCAACCTTTCTAAACTTGGAGTCCTCACTTTTGCCCACTGTCCCTTCTGAGACCTGGTTCAAAACCATTTCCTCTGCTCTGTGAGATGTGTGCTGATGCTTCAGGAAGAGATAGCTTCTCCTTCTGCTGCCCTGTTGCACTGTGTCCATTCTCTGGAGCATGAGGGACACTGGCAATGTACCTGTGTGAGGGTCTGTCTCCCCAGGGAGCTCCTACTGGGAAGGGCTGTACTGTGACTAACACATGGATGTTCCTAAGGAGTATTTTCTGAGTGGATAAATGAAGTAATGTTAATAAGAAATACAGGGTAAGTCTAAAGGAAGTAGAGAAAGAATATGTTTGGCGTGAGTGTGTGTGTTTGTGTGTGTGTGTGTGTGTGTGACTGAAGGAAGTGAAAGGCAATTTAAATAAGTCTTTTCTTTGGAAAATTAATTCCAAGCTTTTCTAGCTAGTAGCTACATTTCTCATGGACAATTGAAAAATGTGAATTTAACAAGATCATTACTAGGTTTTCACAAGAGGAGAACTTTTTAAAAAAAATAATCAGACTACAATAAGATAACATGACAAATGCTTTCGGCACAGGGTTAGTGATAAGAGTCACATACTCTAAAGGGTGTTACTTGGGGACTTCCATATAGGTTTTCTCCACAGAGCTGAAAGTTTTATACTGATGGTCATTTTCAGATCACATCAAAGGAATACCTTTCATTAAGTTGTACACAGAGGAGGCTTTGTGTAGTGGTGTTTCAGAGCACAGCTCATCTGATGGCGTGTAGTATACTGCTGAGAGCCTTGGGCAAGTCACTCTCTGTGGCAGAGATCATTGAGCTTGGGTGGGGCAGAAGGTGGGAGGCAACCGTGCGACAGACAGGAGTCTGGTCCCCAAGTGGAAGTGGAACTTGGAACAAGGAAGTTCGTATCTGTTGAGTGATTTCTAGATTTGTTGGATCAGATTTTTAGTGATATCTAAGAACTATTTTTGCTCTAAGAGTAAGTGACTTCAAGAGTAGGTGAACCTTTTTCTAACTTTCCATCTACGATATTATTTTTTCTTATTTTGTGTGCTCATTAAACATTCATGTGGGCCAGTTTTAAAGAACTGGTTTTGTATTGTAATTATCATGGACTTGACTTTGCAAGTTCTGGGGAAATAAAATTCAGTGTCTCTGAGTATTTGCCTATGAGCAGCATGAAAGGATAAAAATACAATTCAAGAGTGGCAAGATGAAGAGGCTCTAACATTTACAGAGTAATCATTACATGCTAATCACTGTAGATGCTTTAGCAGTCTTCATAATGGTTACAATTTTATCGTGATTTTATAATACGACCTAAGACCACTCTACTCACTTCATATTTGAACCAATGTTCCCCTTTTATCAATTAAATGTATATGTATATACAGTAAAAAGAACACTAAAGTCAAAATCTGGGTTCTTGTTTCTACTCCTTCACCACTAGAACCGTGTATCTGCCATTTGCTTCATTTTTTCTGTTTAGTCTTAGTTTCTAAAAATGGTGATTTCTATCACTTGCTATTTCCAGTTCACAGCTGCCTAAGGAGTTCATAGAATATAAATTCTCATTGAATAATATAAAATGCCATTCAAAACTCCAGATTATGTAGGAAGGTAGTTAGCACTGGATTGAGCCAGAAACCTCTGGGGTTTGGCTGAATCTGCCTCTGACATTTATCTTGTGTGTGACAAGGGACAAATTACTGAACCTTTCTGTGCTTTAGGTTTCCCATCTGTAAAGTGGGATATGCATGTAATACACATGTAATAAATTTCAGCTATCATTAATAGCATTTTTTCGCACTAGATTTAAATGCCATGAAAGAAACAACCCTGTCTGCCTTGTTCAGTATCTTTAGCACCCAGATCACTGACTGGCACCTGGGAAACCTTTTATAAATATTTATTGATTCAATATAATACCCACACTTATTCTTACCACCACAGCCTCCTAATACACTGTACACAATATTAGTAGAGCAATATTCAAAAGATCTTGGGAGAGGTTTGCAAAGTAACAGGTGAATTTTTAATCAGTTCCGTGTTCTATATATCAGATACAACATCTATGGATGATAGCATTTAGGTAGTAAGGGCCCTAACAAATATGGTACTCTCTTTTCTCTCCAAGAGAAAATGGACACAAAGTTAACAATACACTATTAACCTGATTTGAATAGTAATGTTAAGGTTGAGACTTTTTAAAATTTAAGTGATATGGTTCCAGGAAGATGGTAGAATTGCAAGCAGGAGAGAGAGAGAGAAAGAGAGAGAGAGAGAGAGAGAGAGAGAGGAGAGAGAGAGAACAAGCCTCTTTGAGATTTGGTGTCCAGACTCTGGAACATAGCAATTTGCAGAAGAAAGAGGGAAGTGGGTCCCCAGGACCCAAGAAGGATCTGCAGTGAGAACTGAGGTCCACAGAGAGAGTGAAGCGAGAAACCTGAATGAAGAAGAAGGAAGTGACAGACAGCACCTTAGTTGAAACCTGCAAACACAAGGTGACTGCTGACTACCCTAGAGGACTCCATAGTGGTGGAATGGAGTGGTGGACATAGTGGACTGCCCTGGGTAGTGGTAAGTGCTGCAGGATTGTGAGTCCTTCAGGAAAGGATAATTAGTTGGGAGCCATCTTGGAGAAGAGCCAACTGAGCTCAGAACTCAGAACAACCGCTGGTTCCATCTAGTGGCTCCCAGCAAAGTTCAAGCCTTCAGAAGGAGGAATGACTGCTGCAGGGTGAATAGGCCTTGTTCCAGCCTCCACAAACCATACTGAATTTCAGGGAAATTAAGGCTACAGGCCCACTGAGATTATCAACTACGCTGCAGTAAAGCTACTACTGGTTTACTGGAATTACTCAACAAGGATATGTGCTCTCCCCACACTGTTCACCAGTGACAGCAGAGACACATCTTGAAACACTGCAATAGAATCTAACACTGATTCATGATAAAAACTACAAAAATTGGAATAGATGGTCTTTATCTCTATCTGATAAAAGCCATTTATGACAAACCAACAGTTGACATCATACTAAATGGACAAAAACTGAATGGTTTCACTCTAAAACTAGGAACAAGATAAGGATCTCTACAATCACCTTTCTCATTCAATATAGTTCTGGAAATATTAGAGCAATTAGGCAACAGAAAGGAATAAAAGGAATAAGGATAGGAAAAGAAGAAGTTAAATTATCACTGTTCATGGATGGCATGATTCTTTACATAGAAGATCCCCAAGACACCAAAAGACTTCTAGATTCAATAACCAAATTCAGTAGCATAGCTGGGTACAAAGTGAACACTCAAAAATCAGTAACTTTCCTGCCCATGATAACAAACTCACTGAGAGAGAAACTAGGAAAAAAAACACTCTTCACAACAGCATAAAAAAGAAATAAATATGTAAGAATCAATCTAATGAAGGAAGTAAAATATGTCTACATTGAAAACTACAGTACTGTTAAAAGGGAATTGAAGAGGATATCAGAAAATGGAAAGCTATCCCTTGAGGTTGGGTAGGAAGAAAGAATATAATGAAAATAGCCATACTTTTAAAATTGTTATACAGATTTAATGCAATCCAGATCAAAATTCCAACAGTGTATCTCACAGAATTAGAGAAAAGAATCCTAAAATTCATTTGGAACCAGAAGAGACCTAGAATAGCAAAGGCAAGTCTTGGTAACAAAGGTAAGGCAGGGAGCATCACAATCCCTGACTTCAAATTATACTACAAAGCTACTGTATTAAAAAACAACATGGTACTGGAAAAAACTCAAACAACAGACCTAAGGATCAATGTCCAATTAGACAATGTTTGGCTTTTTAAAAAATTTTAAGTGGAATTACTAGACAATTTAGAAAATTTGGTTTCTCTTGTTCTTCTGGGTTAACTAGAAGAAAAGACTCCAATGGCTGAGAAATTTCTCACCCAAATGAAGCTTGCCTAGAAACTTTTCCAGACATACTTAGCAACCTTATCTTTGACAAAGATGCCAAACATATTCACTGGAAGAAAGCTTGTTTAAGAAATGATGCTGGGAAAACTGGCTTTCCACATGCTGAAGATTAAAACTACACTCATATCTTTTACCATGCACTAAACCAAAATCAAAATGGATCAAAAATATAAATATTAAAACAGAAACACTAAATCAACTGGAAGAGAGAATAGGTAGAACTCTTGAAGACTTTGGTGTAGACAAAGACTTTATGAACAAAACCCTGCACAGGAGCTATCACAAAGAATGAACACCTGGCTCTCACCCTATTAAAAAGCTTTTCACAGCAAGAGAAACAACCAGCAGGTTGCAAGGCTAACCCATAGCATGGGAAAAAATTTTGCCAGCTCTTCCTCACACAAGGGATTACTACTTAGAATATATAAAGAACTAAAAAAAAATCAGATCTGCCAAGTTTAAAAATTCAGTTCCCAAAGGGTCATCTGAAGTGAATAGACACTTCTCAGATGAAATAAAAATGGCAAATAAATACATGAAAAAATATTCAACATCATTGGTCATTTGAGAAATGCAAATTAAACAACATTGAGATTCCATCTCACCCTACAAGGAATGATCATTATCAAGAAATCAATCAATATCAACTGCTGGTGGGGTTGTGGGGAAAATGGAACACTTCTCCACTGTTGGTGTAAGTGTAGACAAGTACAAACACTGTGGAAATCAGTGTGAAAATTCCTTAAAAAATTAACAGTAGATGTTCTATTTGATCTAGCTCTTCCCCTTCTTGATATCTTCCCAAAATAATTAAAGCCATCATACCACAGTGCTAGATGCACACCCACGTTTGTAATGGCACAATTTGTAATAGCCAAGTCTTGGAAGAAGCCCACTAGCTGTTGAATGGATAAAAAGATGCAATTTTTAAAAACTGCAATGGAGTACTACTCTGCCATAAAAAGGATAAGCTTGAGACACGTCTTGGTAAATGGTTGCATCTTGAGACCGTACTAAGTAGGGTGAGTAAGTAAATCAGACACACAGTGTGAATACCATATTGTTCCTCTGATGTAAGAAACTAAAAGTGGAAATAAGGACTAAAAGTTATAATAGGTATTGTGAAATGGGTAGAAAATATTCAAATAGGAAATGTAAAATAGGAAGATGAACAAGGGAGGGGAGAGGCGGAAAGGAAGGATGGGAACAGTTAAAAAGATGAGAAAAGAAAAAATGGAAATGAAGCTAAGACAGGTTAAAGGAAGGGTAAGGGAATGGGGAAAAAAAAAGAATCAAGTTATTTCACATAAAGGTACAGATTCCTTATGATGAATGTGATCATTTTATATACCTAAAAAGTACCAATAAAATTCATTTTATTTAAAAAAATTTCAGTGACAGAATACAACAGTCACTGTCACAATATCAAAGTACAAAACATAAACTTGCATTTTTTCTAGTCACAGAGACATCAAACATCAGGAAGCATCTTACCTCACGAAAAAAGGGTGAAACAGAGGGAATCAACATTCGTTGCATGGCATCAGAATTAGATAACTTATCTTTGTTAATTCCCGTAACAACACAATATTTTACACTTCCCATTTTGTATATGTGGAATCAGAGTTTCAGAGAGATTAATTAATTGGTCTAAGGAAATGTAGCATGATTTAAAAGGAGGTCACCTTATCCAAAATCAATGCTTTTTGTACTAAACCAAATCTAATGCTAGAAAATTCATAGTCAGTGGAGAGTATTAAAGAACATTTTTACTTCAACTCTTGTTTCTTCCTGCTGCTAAGTGGTGATGGCGGAAGTGATGTTTGGCTTTTTTGTATTTTAAGTAGAATTGCTAGATAATTTAATTTAATTTAATTCAGTTCCCAAAGGGTCATCTGAAGTGAATAGACACTTCTCAGATGAAATAAAAATGGCAAATAAATACATGAAAAAATATTCAACATCATTGGTCATTTGAGAAATGCAAATTATACAACATTGAGATTCCATCTCACCCTACAAGGAATGATCATTATCAAGAAATCAATCAATATCAACTGCTGGCGGGGTTGTGGGGAAAACGGAACACTTCTCCACTGTTGGTGTAAGTGTAGACAATTATCTTCCCAAAATAATTAAAGCACGGCTGAGAGATTTTTCTCTCACCCAAGTGAAGCTTGCTTATAAACTTATTCTCATCCTGTATTCTTCTTTCCGTCTTAGCGCAGTCCTTTCTGTTGGTTCTTAGAGCATGGGTCACAATCTGTCTCGAAGGACAGGCAGCGCAATGCCAGGGGGAAAACTGCCTGGGATGATCAGGCAGCCTTGGATATGGTGGACATTTTAGTAGAGGGTAGAAGAACAAAACTAACTGCTATAGACTCCATGACAAGCACATGGTGAAGGTTTAGCTTGTATTATGATATTTAATCTTCATAATTAAAATGCAGAGGCACTATTTCATGGCAGTGAAGTGTTTGCATCTTGGAAGACCTGGGTTCCAATTTTGGCTCACTATTGCAATATTCTCACCACTTTTGTCATCCATAAAAAAGATTTAATTGTAATAGCCACTTCATGAGATTGTTGTGAGAACTGAATGCAATGCAAAGTTAATAAACTAATGATGTAAAGGATTAGCATTGTTCTTGGAACATAGTAGATTCTCAGTTAATGTCTCCTTGACAGAAGTCTCTGCAAGGGCTGGACACATGCCCATTCGGTTCATCACTGTGTCTCTGGTTTCTTGTGCATGCTGGACAGTCTACACATATCAAATAAAGGTTGAATGAATGCATAATGGATATTGCAGAGGAAGTGTTAAAAGATGAGGATCTCAGATAAGGAGACTGAATCATAATATCCATAATATAAGGGGGCCTAATGTTAAAATAAAATTAATAAAGCCCTCAGGGAAGACTAAAAATTTTTATGTTTTGCTCCCTATTTTCTTTAGTGCTAGGAAGTAGTTGAGTATTTTGCTGACTTTCGTCTGTGTAATTTTTTTCTTTCGTCTTGTGCCCCCATACAGACAAGATTTGGAAAATCTCTGAAGACAACCTCAAGTCTAGGTGTTGGGTCCCCTTCTAGCCCTCACAGAGCAAAGGTCCAGGAGGGAGCAGATTAGCACAAGGCCTATCTCTAGTTGATGTGCACATTTTTAGTTTAGGGCTATTTCAGTTTGGAATAAGGCACCTGAAAAGGTTCTTTCCCAAGTCCAGACTGGGCTGCATTCCCTCCTGGAATCTGGATATGAGTTGTCCAGGGATTTTCATGGGGAAATAAAACCCTCCTGGAAGGTTCAGAAGTGAATGTTATTCTGGAGTCTGAGAAGACTTTGCTTTGAGTTTGAGCCAGAGCTGGGCTGCCCTTGACTTTCGTGACTTGAAGATACCATTTACTTTGTGACTGAGTAGTAGTGATCTGTACTCCTTCAGGTCTCTGAAAGCACCTACTGGGGTGGGTGGGAATCACAAGGGGAGGTCAAGGCAGGAGCCATGGGTAGCTAGGCTTTCACAGGCTTCGGGTCTCAGAAAAACTAGATATGGATTTCTGGGACTTTTGGAAGATTTAAGAATGAAATTGCTTTTTGTCTAGGGCTCCTCTGAAAGTCTTTGATATCCAACTATGAATTGCAGATGAGAATCTTACTCATAAAATCTTAGCTGTTTGGAAGTTACTCAAAATTAAAAATTGAACTATTTCGCTTCTGGGGATATGCCCAAAGGAAGTAACATCAGCTTGTCAAAGAGATATATCTTCACTTCTGTGTTCACTGAAGTATTATTTACAACTGCCAAATACAGAATCAACATAAATGTCCATCAGTGGATAAATGGACAAAGAAAATATGATATATACACCCAAAGTTTCACTACTTTTAAAATGGAGTATTTTGTCATTTACTACAACATGGATGTATCTGGACAATGCTATGGTAAGAAAAAAAAGCCTGCCTTAGGAAGAAAAGGATGGCATGGCATCATTTAATTTCTACATGAACCTAAAGGTCTCAAACTCAGAAGCAGAGCACAGAGTGGTGATTGCCAGGGGCTAGTGACATGGGGAGAGTTGGTCAAAGTGTTCAGGGGTCAATTGGGCAGGGAGGATAATTTCTGGTGATCTATTGTACAGCATGCTGATTATAATTAATAACATGTAATAGGATTGAAAACTGCTAAGATAATAGATCAATGTTCCCTTCACAAAAATTTGTGAAATGAATGATATGTTAATTTGCTTGATTTAATCATTTTGCTGTAGGTATGTGTATATTAAACATCGCATTGCATGCTGTAAATATACACAATTCTTATTTGTCAAATGTATAGTAAGAAAGGTGGTGAAAATGAAACAAAATCACACATTCAAAAAGTATAAAAAAATGGAAATATTTTCCCCTCAGAATTGTACTACACATGATACAAGATGAATAGGAATTGTTTAAATGAACAGTACAAATAAAATCTAAGCTGATACAAAATATACCAGAATTATTTGAACTAGTCAATGTATTAATTAAAGAAACCTTGACTTTTGCTAAAATATATTTCTACTTGATGATTATGTTAGTGCATTTGAAATCAATCACAACTTAACTGAAGGGAAAAAATTCTATTCTTTAAAATATTGTGCAAGTTGTACTTTTTACTACCTCATAATTGCCCCTTTTGATGTAAGTTATGGGGTCTTAGAATTTAAGATGCTGAGTTCTAAAATAACCACATTGTGTGATTTTACTGTTGACCCAGCATGGATAGTGTCTGCTGCTGGTGACAAATTCCAGAGAGTCTGTATAAAACCAAATGCCTCCTATATGGTTCGTTCTCAATCCTGTGTCACAGACTGTGTCTGGAAGTTTAATTCAAGACTCTCTCAGAGCTAAACCCAGGTGTCAGTCCTGGTACCTGGAAAGCAGGAAGACTCTTGCCTAGCAACCAGAAACATTCAAAAAGATCAGTGCATCTTCTGCTTAGTATTTGCAGCCCTCTTGATTTTCCAATGCACATCGCACATGTTAAGCCTCCTGCTTGAATTTCAAAGGCGTAAAACAGAGTAGTGAAAAGTGGAGACTGCTTTCATTTGCAAACTAACAAATTGGCTTCAGCTCCAAATCTTTGGGAATTTGTAGAGACACATTGCCTTCAAGTTGATGTTTTTCTTTTTCCTCCCTTAAATAGAACTAGTACTGCTACTTTTTTTTCTTCCTTTAACCTATGAGAGGATTTGAGCTTATAAATCAGAAATGCTTGATGAGAATATTGATAAAAAAGGGATGAGAATAAAAAAAGACACTAGAATGTCATTCACTTATTTTTTCTTTCACCAAATGGTAAAATAACAAATAAATACAGTGTTATCTAATAATTAAGAGCCAGAAATCAGGCAAGCTAGAATTCAAATGACTACCTTAATCTGCATGGACAACCTTTAAAATCACTTAATCTCTTATTAAGTTTCAATTTCTACATAAAAGGGAATGATGACATGACTTTCATTAGGGGCTTTCTATGAGTTGCATGGATGAAAATTAAGCAACATAAAGCAGAAATAAAGCTCATGAGAGGTCATAACACAGAATGAGCTCTCAGTAAATTTTACGTGATGCTATTGCTACCTTTGCTAGATTTGTTTGTAAATACTTACTCTATGCAGTCAGACTGCCTATGTATCTTTAAACACATTTTGTCACCAGTGAGTGCCTCAGTTTTCTCAGGTGTAAAGTGAAGTAAACATAGATTACAGTTTGAGTTGACAGAGAGAATATTTTGTAAACAGCCTAGCCTAGTTCCTGGCACACAGTGTTAGGAATTCACAAAAGTTGGCTAGCAGCAGCATTACTACACATCACTGCTGCGGGCTGTGTAAGCTGAAAAGTCATCCCTACTTGCCTTGAGTATTCTTATAGAGGTACAAGCAGTTTGCCAGAGGACACTTATAAGTAACTAAACTAACTACCAGAAGGGGACAGATACAGTAATGGGAATCTTGAGAAAAGGCTGTAGAAGCTTCACTGTAAGGGTCTCAACCTCTGTAAGCTGCTATTAGAACTATGGTTTCGTGCAAAGATAAAGTTTCACACATTACAATTTCAGCAGGCAGTGATTCATGAATTCAGTAGCTCCTGACTGGAAATTGTTGGAAATTCTGCCCAAAGGGCACATACTTTATAGGGTAAATGTGGAGGCAAAGCAATGATCCTATTGGTTAAAATTTGAGTGATTGCCTTATCTAGACTACTCTGGGAGCAGGGTGGGGTTCAAAACAATGTAACTAAGGATTAGTTGGCTGCCTTTGATTGAATGGTTTAAGTTTTGTTTTCTTTTCAATTAACCAACCACCCAAGTTTCCATTTGCTTTAGAAGAAATTTACTGATGTCTGTGTTTTTCTCCCAGAGATTCCAAGAGTTGGTGCTGGGTATAAAATAAGTATCAGGATTTTTAATAGCTCTCAGATGATTTTAATGAGCAACCAAGTGCAGAGTTACTCTGAAATAATCACCATTTGATACTGATCATATTTACTACCAAACTGACACAAGTGTCTGTTGCGAGCTGTGAGGTCTGTGTTACCTCTATCTACTCCTGCTCACTAGGATGCCATTTCAGAGTAGCAGCTGCTATAATCTGGATTTGGAGAGTCCACCAAAGGCCTGGGTGCTACGGCTTCATTCTCAATCCATGGTGGAACTGTGAGGTTGTAAAACTTTAAAGAGGTGGGGACTGGGGGTACGGAATGAGGCAATCAGTTGTGTCTCCAGAGGCAATATTGGGACTCAGGCCCCTTTCTAACTCTTTCTCTCTTTTGCTTCCTGGCCGCTATCAGGTGAGGAGCATCTCCTGCCATGCGTTCTGCCATGATGTGCTGTGTTGCCACAGGCCCAAAAGGGACAGACGGGCTAACCAACAGTGGACTGAAACCTCTGGAACACCCAGAAATAGACCTTTCCTCCTCAGAGGTTGACACTCTGAGGCAGTTTGTCACAGTCACAAAACTAGTTTACCCAGAATCTTGCAGTTAGTATGTGACAGATATCTCTGCTCCTCTCATCAGCCAACATTTCATACCAGAGGCCTTGAAATGGCCCAGCAAATCAGTACCCCCCCAAACCTTTCTCCTTTTATTTCCATTGCAAATGAAAAAGACTATGTTTATTCATTCTGTGGGGACTCCAGTAGTGCGTTTTACATTGATATGCTAAGTGAGTCAATCTATAAGGCATTGCTAGTGGAGGGGACCCTGGGGTTTACAAGAGGCACAGGCTTGGTGCAAACTGTAGGGACTTAGAGGAGGCAATGGGGAGGGGGAGAGCGAGTTAACTGTTAGGGTTAGGCAGGGTATGGGGTGTAGCTGATTTGTTCTTTGAATCACAGTAGATAGTGGGACTTGACATAGGAATCATGAGCTGGGCTTTCTTGAAGTTTTGAGGGCTCAGGAGTGCCAACTTGGATTGGGAGTTACTGGTTACGAGGTTGGAATGCTGAGGAAGACTAAGCCAAAGTCTCCCCTAGTCAAATGTCATCCATACTTTGGAACTGTGTGGCCCTTCTGTATGTTTCTGTTGTTTCCTTACACTAAAAAGCATGAGCAAGTGAGAGCAGGTAACATTGCCTTAGCACACAGGGTCTTCCAATCACAGGAAGGAGGAATGGCTGCTGTGTGAAGAGTTCCTACACTGAGCCAGGCATTTTGGATATTTTATCTCATTTAATTATAACATTCCTATGCACTTGGAATTATACCTCTCACTACACATGAAAACACTGAATCTCTAAAACTGGTATTTTGCAGAAGGCAAAGCAGGTAGAAACACAGGGACTAAGCAAATGCCTCCTGCTTCTAATCTGTGACCAAAGGTGGGAGCCTTTGTGGAATATGAGTCACCAGTGCATGTCTCAGAGCAGGCAGGGGCTCAGGTTTAACCTCAGACAACTAATTGTGATATTGGACAGTTCCTGATTTTCCCCTCTTTTCCTAACTCTTACAAGTATGCTCTTGGCTATCCATGGAGGTGGAAGCAGAGGTCAATACAGCTAAGACTGACATATGTTCCATGTTCCAAGCAACTCCCTCCTTGTTTTTATTTTTCTATGTAAATTATTTTAGCAAGAAGTAATAGGACTGGATTCTTCTCATTCCTGGCTCACGGATATGCAACATCCTATTTCCTGCAGGAAGTGGCTTTGGGTCTGATTTTGGTGTTTCCTTTCAACTATTTCAAATACACTGACAATAACGGTTGGATAGCTTAGTAATGAATAATAATCAAAAAGTTTTGTTAGCAAAGAAAAAGCTATTATGGAAAACTAGGAAAAAAATAAAGAAAAGAATATTATGGAAAATCATGAAAAAAATTCTTTTTTTGGTCTTTCCCAAAATACAAACATCATAGCACTTTTGGCATGTGTGGATATTGGAACTCATTTTCAAACCTTCTTCTTATGTGATTAAGCTCTAAATTTAACAACACTCCTGTAATCATTAATTTTATGAAAATAAAACCCTCTCATTTATATTACTTGGCAATAGATGATGAAAAAACTGTCCATGATTTCATAATAGTGTCTGATATGTGTCCTTGGCTAGAGACTGGTCTTAGTCTATGAAGTAACTTGAGAGACAAGTCATCTCTGACTGTAGACAGGTATCTAAAGGCCTGCATGATATTTCCTGCCCTCAAGAAGCCACTGCATGGTGACAACATTGTTGTCACAGGCCTGGGATTTATTCTATTCTTTGCTGTTTGGAGCAAGAAGTAGCCTCCCAGAAATGTGTCCAAGGAACCACCCCTACATGGGTAATGCTGAGCTGAAGGTCTTTGTTCAAGCATCTGGGGTAAAGTCACCACAAGATCTGTATGGGGATGTAGTTAGTGGGTACATTCCCAGGATATGGCTGGTTTAGGGTCCCAGCTTGAGGGTTTAGACTGAGGACAGGAAGCTTTTCTAAGAGAACTTGGTCCATGGACTTCTGCGGGAAGGCTGGGTTTTTTAGGCACACAATCTTAGAAAGGAAGTCAAAGAAAAGTCTAAAAAAAAGAGTTTAAAGAACAGGAAAGTATGCTGGAGGTGGTAGTGATGTGATAGGTCCCCAGAGATGCAGGAATAGAGATGAAAGTGGCTGGAGACTTGCGAAAACTTCATTTTATAAGAGTCGGGAACTTTCGGTGGATAGAAAAATGCTCTGACCACTCAAATGTGTTATTTATTCCTAGAATTAAATTAAAAGGCCCCCTGAAACATCTGAGACTGAGTACGATACAAAAAGGGGAACTTTAGTCCTGGTTTTCTCATTAACTGATGTTATGACTTGAAAAAGCCAGTTTGTCTCTTGAGTCTCATATTCTTCTTAGATTATGGGAGGATGAAGTGATTGTTTTGTTTTTCCTTCCAACAGGGTGTCTTTTAAAAAAGTTTTAATCTTTCTGAAGGGACGGTATTTGTCCAAAGCAGTGCTGTGCAGGAGAATTGTTCTGCAATGAAGGAAATGTTCTTTAGTCCTGAACTCACCAATATGGTGACTATTAGATATATGAAGCTAGTAGCACTTGAAAGGAGGTGAGACCAATAGGTACACGCAGTAGCCCTGATCTGGACAGCTTTAAACACACACTGTGCTTCTGGATTTGGAAAGTGTGGAGGTGTGATGGCTTAAATATTTTACAACTAACACAAAACTAAGAATAAGTTGCCTCTTATTAGATGACCTCTCTCCCACCACTTCGAACCACTAGAGAATAGGTGCTTGGCAGTGTAATTTATACAGCAAACGAAACATGAGGCATTATTTAACTAGACACTTGAGACTTAATTATTTTTCATGGAGGATGGAAATTTTAAAAAGTTATTTAAACCTAAAACACTTTATCAACTACTAGAGCCACATTTCTCAAATTCCAGTGTTATAAATTGAAAAAATTCCCTTCTGGAAATGGAGCCTGATATTTATTGGTCTACAAAGAAAGGTATCTCCTTTGTTGCTTAAGAGATTAACCTTAGAGCTGCCTCCTGTGCTTTTGGGGACTTAAAACTCTTGAAATCGTGTTGATTTAGGCAATAATTCAAACTACCATATTCTGTAGTACCTTATAACAAATGCTTGCAATTACCCACAGATTATTTCCTTTTGAATTGTTTAGTATTTACAAAGTGCTTGGTCAACTGCAAACAATGGTCCATATGAAAGAGGCATGACATACATGTAGACAGATACATGGTTATAAATACACAAGCTATATAGGTAATGTAACATATTTGCTAGCTAGTAAAAGGAACCCCTTAATAAATGGTTATGGATACCCTTTGTCAAGACCTTACTGTCATTCTCATCCCCTCATTGTTTTCTGATTCTCACCTTTTGTTTCCCTCCTTTTCCCTTCCTTTTGTACTGCTACTCTTAATCAGCCTTTTCATATACCTCTTGCTTATCTTAGAACTTAATAGAATAAGGCTGCCTGTGTAATTAATTAAAAAATCCTATCCTTTCTTCTTGTTTACCTTTCCTTGCTTAGCCAGGAAATAAATAGTTGTGCTTACCAAGTAGCAGCCTGTTACTATCTGTATCCATTTCTATCTGGTAAAGTTGAAGGAATCTACTGGAATGAAGCTACTTAACAAGAAATAAAGGAAAAAGAAGATTAAGTACCCACATTTCAGCAGGCACTGGGATTACTTTTAATGAGGAAGGGATGTGCGATGTATATACCGTACCTCTGCTTCTATGATCAGAGATTTGACAGTGAGGATCTCAGATTGGGTTCGTACACCTTGATTAACAATTTTTAGTGCTGACATTTATACAGAAGTGAATGCTACTGGGATTTAAAAGAAAATCAACAGTGAAATCTATTTTTGCCCTGAAAAAACCTCAGAGTACGTAAGCAGCATTGAATGAGCTTACGTTGCATGGCACAGTTAAATCCTATAGGGGAGGACCTTCGGTTCTTGTAATATAGCTCAGTGTCACACTCAACCAGGCAAATTCTTTCAAAAGCTGTAAGAATATTGTATGAGTATTTTAAAACATGAGCTATTTCTAGAGTTTCTTTTTTTAAAAAACACCACTCATCAAGAGGATGTTAGAGGTGGAAGATGAATTACACAAAGAAATAAGTTCTTTTTTCTGTATCTTGAGTGCCATTTGCTGCTGAGTGTCTTCTAAGATCTTTTCCTAAATCTGTCATGTTAGTGTAGAAGAAAGTTTAGTGTTCTTACTTTTCATTCGGAATGGCTATGTAATGATATCCAGCAAATCTTCTTACCTTGTTGGTCTTGCTTCCTCTTTTAAGAAAGGAGGGCACTGGGCTAGCACTACCAGATTGTGTCACCTGAAAAGTCTTTTCAATGAACTTATGTTCCAAGAATCCATTGGTTTAATGAGCTGTCTGTCTGGAAGCACTCTGTTCACTTTGGGGGTGTGTTTTAGAGGAGTTCCTACATGGCGTCTGCAAGCTGATTGAAGCAGTCATTCCAAACTTCATTCCAAAGTTGAGCTTGCTATGTAGGATCAAATCTACCCAAAGCACTTATCTTGATGCATCAGCTTTCAAAAGAAAATTCTACTTCACATGAATGCTCTGACCTTAAAGATTTTGTATAATGTGTAATTTAAATAATCTAAAGCTAATTTACCCAAAGCAATGAAGCAAGAAGCGCAAAGGAGAGTGCAGTGTCAGATGGCACAAGCCTACACTCACTGTGGCAATTCCTCCCTGAGTTTTAGCTTCCCATTTTCTTCTCCTGTTCTTTTTTCTTCCTCTTCCTTTTCTATTTCTCTTTCTCACTCTTCCACTCCTCTTTCTCCTCCATCTCCCCCTCCTGACTTTCCTTCTTCCTTCTACTATGTTTTTATATGTTTAGGTGACAAAGTTTCTGTTCTTTATAAATTCTCTCTCCTACATTAGTAGCTCATTGTTTCATGGTCATTATTTGGCCATCTATAAAATTTTTTTTAGCATATCAAACTTTTGTTCCAGAGTTATTTACATTCATGGTTTGTTTTTACACTAGCACAATAATTTGATGAAGATTAGAAACTTTATTACAGAATATTAAAAAACTGCATGTAATCACAATAGTGTTAACATAAAACAAAATAGTCACCAGAAGTATCTGTCAAAATTTTAATACATACAGCTATATACTTCATATAATTTTAGCAAAGATAACAATAATTAGTGCCATTTAGTGACAGTGTAATACAAATATGATTCACTTGTCTTGCAAGCTTTCACAATATAATTTTTAAAACTTTAAATTTTAATCATACAGAATTTTGCATAAGTGCGACTTCATTTTCTATATCATTTCAGTTTTTCAATAATATAAATTTGCATAAAATGTCAATCATAGTTTTGTGTACATGTGTGTGCATGTGCTCATGTGTGTGTGGTATTGGGGATTAAACCTAAAGACAACTGAACTACATCCTCAGACCTTTTAAAACTTCTTTTTATTTTAAGACAGGGTCTCATTAAGTTGCCTGTGTGGGCCTTGAACCCCTAATCCTCATGCCTCAACTTCCCTAGCAGCTGGGATTATGAATGTGGACCACAGTACTTTGTCTACTAACATAGATTTCTGTAACTTTAATTTAGCCATACTGATGGTAATTTTAGATTGATCTTCTCTATTTCTTATAATCCTTGCAGAGTAATTTTGCACATGCAAAAGTCTTATTGGAACTTTTTTTGTTCAAATAAGAATAAGCACTGAAAGCAACACCAATACATGCAATATTTAAATTCTGTAAGAATATGAAAAGTTCATGACATTTAATGAAGCCATGCCTTATTTTTGATGTGTTCATTAATTCTTTTTGTTGTTTTAATAAAATTAAAGTATATGTAAATCTTAATAAATAAAATGCTCACAAAAACTTGTAATTTAACCATAAGCTCAATAATAAAAATGAATCAAACATGTCTAATTCTATCTTTAGGAAAGTTTTCTTTTCTTTTTACTTTTTTTTTTTGCTTTTCTTTCCAGTGATTTAGAGTTGAGATAGGATAAAACCATTGTAGATCTCTGAAATATATATTCTCCAGGTACAGTGAAACAAGTTATGGATAAAGAAGCATTGTCATGAAGTTTTCAACCTCACAGTTAGTATAGTTTTGTTTTTGTGCTGAATAAATTCTGTTTCTGTGTATCACTCCTACTATAAATTCATTATCATCTTTGTGGGATTTTTCATTAAAAATTGTTATTTACTATACTCTCACTTAAGGTACCATAAATGAATAAGGTTTGATGACAAATTTTATGAAATTGTCATAAAAATATGTTCGCACAATTATATACTGGCCAAAACTTAAAAAAAAAAAAGTTTAAAAGGGCTGGGAATGTATTCCAGACTGAAGGTCCTGGGTTTAATTAATGCCCAGTACTAAAAAACAAGTAAATAAAAAATTCAGACTACATCTCCCACCTTTATTTCATGAAGAGATGAAGTGGCAAAGTTTATGTCATAAGACAAAACCTCAAATTATCATACTATAAAATATCTTTCACCTGACCACTAAGGACCTCAATATTAATTTCCTTATTTCTTCAAACTGCTCAGTTCTGGAAATTTTTATCTCAAATACAAAAGTAAAGGAGTTGTCAGAAGCAACTGTCCTACTTTATTCTTGATTCTTCTCATCTTAAGCTAATATTTTTTCTTCCCTTCATATTTTATTAATAAGTTCGAGAATATTACTCAAACTTTAATTGATTGAGTTACCTTAGCAACAATAGACCTCCATTTCTCAGTAAGAAGATTTCAACTGTGTCAGGCAGAGATGTTTTCCCTTCCAATTATATTCATCTGCAGTTTCTCCTTTAGAAGACAGTCTATTTAAAAATAGTTTATAGAAATCTTCTGTTTCCAAAGAGGTTTGAATTTTTCTTTCCTTTTACTTCACTCAAAAGTTTAAGGCTATTTTCAGAGTAGAAAAAAAAAAGAAAATTTTAGTTTTGTATAATGTTTTCCTAATTGTCTCTAAACACTCCTAAAATTTTGTTCTACAGCATTTTCTCAGTAGCCTGTGTTGGTTGCTTGTAAAAATAAATAATAAAAATTGAGGTTTTGCAGTCGAACTTTATTTTACAAACCTCTGACAACTGGTACAGTTTTGAAACTCTTTTTGTGCTCTACAGTGTTATTTGCACATCCTCCTGTGATTGTTTTACTCACATGATTCCTAGGCATTATGCTAATTCCCACCAACAGCAGGGCACATCAGCATTTTACCAAACATGTGCTGTCTTGCTATTTTGCAAAAGTCTTTGTTTAGTAAGAGCAGCTTAATTTCCAGTGGGCATTGTAGAATGCCATTGTAGAAACCCAGACTCATAAGCAGAGGTACATTACTAAAGTATGATGAGACTCAAAGAGAAAACTCTTGGATATGAACCTTAATCTTTTTATCAAGACATGAACCAAAAAATACGATCTGACTTTCCAAATTGTTATTCATAAAGTTCTTTCTAGTCATGCAGAAGTAAATCAGGGTCAGCCCATTTTTTAATGGCACTGCCTTCATTTTGGAAAATATGGCTGCAGAGAGAGGTATAGAGGTCTCCTCCATTCTCATTTCCAAGATCATCCTTTATGGAAATGTAAGAAACGTCTATATTTTTGTTGCGCACCTCAACTAGGCTGTCCTCGAATGCTATTTGTTTTCTAAATCAAGGCTGCATAAGAGAAATTCCACACTCATCTAAATCTGTTCACAAATTCAATATAAAGGCACTTGCTAATTTGCTTCTGGGGTTAAACAATAAATAAAATCTGTTGGTACTTTGCAAAATTTAATGATCTCCATCCAGTTCAGTGGGACATGATTTATTCTCCTGAAGTGCAAAGTTTTCTGAAATATCTAGAGGTCACTCTGATCCATCTGAGAATTTGATTAACAAATAGCTTTTCCTCTTTGTTGATTTATGTTTGGGCATTATTTGGAAAAGTTTTTACAATTAAAAATAAACTAAAAGCTATACAATATATGCAGATATAGACATAGGGCGCGCGCACACACACACACACACACACACACACATCACTCACTAGGATTCAGGAAACGCTATATGGGACCTTGGCTATGGCACATGTCTGTAATCCCATCACTCAGCAGGCTGAGGCATGTGTTCCAGTGTAGCCTGTACTACAGAGTGAATTCAAGGAGAGCCTGAACCATGTAACAAGACTCAAACAAACTCAGACCCAAACTGACACTCAAACCAACCAACCAACCAACCAACCAAACAACAAAAAAACCCAAAACCCACCAAACCCCAAACAACCAAATAAAAACCCCCACAAAACCACACACAAACCCCAAAATATAGCATCTTAGTATATAAGAAAATTTCAGGAACAGATCCCTCTCACCTTTCCTCCTTTCTCTCTGAAGCAGGCTATAAAGTCAAGGGAGAATCTTCTTCATCTCTCCTGGAAGCAGGTCAGAAGGCCCTCACTTTAGAGGTGCCCTCTGTATGCTCGGAGGAAGGATCATCCTTAGCTCTGAATACACAGCAATAACACAGAGAAGAACCTGACTAAGGTGTTCTTGTGATGCTGTCCCTAGATTTTTTTTATGAGTAGACCATATTTTTTTATAGAATGATACTACTGTATCACTAGCTATTTCTTCAAACCCATTATAAGAAATACACAGGTCTACTTATTTCTTTAGGGCTTCATTTCTTTATGAAAATTCCCACATCATGTAAGGCTGAAAGACATGTTTTTGCTTTTCTGTTGTTAATGTGTCTTTCATTATAGGGAACTCAACCATGGATGTGTAAGAAAAGATATTTCTCATTCCCTACATATTAAAAATAAAAGTACAGTTTCCTATTTGCAAAAATGTGATAGCATCAGGATTCTCTTTCTTTCTATTTCAAAGGAATGATTGAGAATGGCTATGGAAGAATGCAAGGTAGATATCTGAACAATATTTCATACTAATTTTATGAGAATATAAGGTTATGGTAGTCAGTGCTTTCACACAAAGCCTGGGTGTGTTTCTACCGTGATTAACCAGAATGCACTGCTGGGCTAGTGCTTGTCTCTAATTTGAAAGGGTAAAGAATAATTTATTTCAACATAGTAACTATACTAGGAGATACTCATCAGATTTTCTTCTTCTGGTTTCTATCTATCATAGCTTATTCTTTCAAAATGAAATGGTTTAAACAAACAAGAGTCAGCCCTTGCTAGGCTATGGAGACATTATTGATGAACTTTGTGGTAAAGAGATAAAAATTCTGAAGGTTTGGAGTTAATAACTTCCTAACAAAAATCTTCCCACCTGCATATCAATAGCTCTGCAAGGAAATGGGAGCATGTTATGCAAAAATAAGGAGACTAAAATATTAAATATTAATTTCTTAATTTAAAAATGGAACCAGTGCTGATGTGGCTGGCTGATTTGGCAAGTACGAGCAATAAATAGCTGCCTTGATCTTGGGCTGCATTGTGGTGGTACTGACACGCAGGCTAACACGTGCTCACCCCATGCCTCCATGTCACAAGGCACTAGCCACCCATGGAGTCTATGAAAAACCTATTAAAAGAATCATTATCAAGTGCAGAGATTTCTTGGGCTAAAGATTATCACTGTTAATTACAGCCTGTCACATGAGCTTTTAAAATACTGACAGCTACTGGTCTCAGTTTCACCTCCACCCTGAACTGTCAGGGACAGCTGGGGTAGAGTCTACACATGAATATAAACCCAGGCCTGCCTCACTACAGAGCCCTAGTTCTTCTCCATCTTGTCATCTGTCCTCAGTCAGTGACCTCACTCCTCCTCGGAGGAGCTGTCCAGCATTCAAGGTTCCAAAGAAGAAGAGCATGAAAAGAAGGGAGAGCCTTCCAGATGGGTGAAAGACTTCCGTGTTTGTTTAAGTAGTGGGGAAAAATAGCAGATAAGCATTTTTTATAATACTATGACAAAGCTGAGAGGTCGAGGTCATTAACGCAGTGGAACAGTTGATGGATGAAAATTAAACTGAAATCTCTCTGCACTGTCCAATATAATTAACTACTAGTCATATAAACCTACTGTCTTGTTCACTTTCTGGTTGCTAGGACAAAATAACAAAATCCTCAAAGGATGAGAGGTCTGTTTTTGACTCATGGATTCAGCCCATAGTAAGCTGACTCCAAGGCAAAAAAAGAGAATGGCAGAGGCACGGTAGAGGAGAATATGCTCAACCCATTGCAACCAGGAAGCAGAGAGAGAGAGAGAGAGAGAGAGAGACAGAGACAGAGACAGAGAGAGACAGAGAGCAAGAGAAAAAGAAACACACACACAAAAAGACAGAGATAGAGACAGAGAGACAGAGACAGAGACAGAGACAGAGAGACAGAGAGAGACAGAGAGAAAGTGCTAGAGACAAGAATGTAGCTTCTTGGTCATGCCTCTGTGACCCACCTCCTCCCATCAGGCCCCACCTTGTAACAGCTCATTCAGCTGTGAAGTCATCAGTGAATTCTTCTGCTGATGAGTATAGTACCCCCATTATCCATTCACTTTCCAAAGCCCTACCTCTGAACACACAAGCCTTTGGAGGGACATTCTGGATCTAAACCATGGCAGCCACTAAACACTTAAAGTGTACTGAGTGTGAATGAAGATTGCTGGTGAAATACACACCAGCATTTGAGGATTTGATATGCAAAATAAATGTGACATGTTGCATTAATAATTTCTATGTATTTGCATGTTAAAGTAACTTCTAGAAATTTTAATTTAAATAAAATTAATCTTCAAAATGAATTCCAACTGTTTAACTGTTCTAATGTTGCTATTAGACAATTTAAAATTACATATGTGGCTCACACTTATGGCCTGGATTATATTTCTAATAGACATTATTGGTCTGGAGTTTGAACTTGAAGAATGATGCTTAGAAGACACTAAAGAAAGATTTAAGCAGATAAGTGATATGAGGAAAAATTTACTCGAACTGGAATAAAAACAGACCTGAAGATCAATGGAATAGATTGGAAGATACAACCACAACCACAAATCCACTCAACCACCTTATCTTTGATAAAGGGGCCAAACATGTTCACTGGAAGAATGACAGTCTCTTCAACAAATGGTGCTGGAAAAATTGGCTATCCACATGCAGAAGACTAAAACTAGACCCATGCCTATCACCATGTACTAAGCTACAATCTAAATGGATCAAAGATCTAAGTATTAAAACAGAAACACTAAATCTGTTGGAAGACAAAGTAGGTAAAAACCTCAAAGATATAGGGGTAAGTAGAGAATTCATGAACAAGAATCAAATTGCATGAGATATACTTCCCAGAATCAGTAACTGGGACCGTATCTTATTAAACAGTTTCTGCATCTCAAAAGAGATTTCCAGCAGAGTGAAAAGAAAACCCACAAATTGGGAAAAAATCTTAATGGATTGTCCCTCAGACAAAGGACTTCTGTCTAAAACTTAGAAAGAATTAAAAAAACTCAGACCCTCGAAATTCAAAGACCCAATCCAAAAATGGGCATCTAAAATGAATACACAGTTGTCAGATGAAGAATTACGAATGGCAAATAAATACATGAAAAAATGTTCATCATCATTAGTCATTAGAGAAATGCAAATTAAAACTACACTGAGATTCCATCTCACCCCGGAAAGAATGGCCAGGATAGAAAAATCTACCAACAAGTGCTGGAGAGGCTGTGGGGAAAAAGGAACTCTTCTGCATTGTTGGTGGGAGTGTAGACTGGTGCAGCCACTGTGGAGGTCAGTCTGGAGATTCCTCAAAAAGCTGGGTTTGGAAGTCCCATTTGACCCAGCTATTCCGCTTCTAGGCATATTCCCAGAAGAACTGAAAACATCATACCACAATGATATTTGTGCACCCATGTTTATAGCAGCACAATTTGTAATAGCCAGATCTTGGAAACAACCTAAGTGCCCATCAACTGATGGGCAAAAGGATATGGATAAAAAAGTTGTGGCATTTTTATACAACGGAGTACTACTCAGTATAAACAATGATAACATTGAGATATTTATAAATAAATGGACACGACTTGAGACCATACTCATAAGAGAAATAAACCCAACACACATGTGTAAATACCATATAGTCTCCCTAGTATGAGAGTTGGTAAGAGTATATAAGATTTTATAGTAATCATGATTCCCCATTTCATTGCTTTGAAGCCTTTCAATGTTTTCATTCATCAGTTGGAATGGTTTTAATCTGTTTTGTTTGACTTTATTATGCATGATGGTATGAACAGTGGTTTTGAAGAAAACAAAACATTATGGCAGCCATTGCTGATTTAATACGTCTTCCTTAGAAGTCCTACCATGTTTCTACTCTGCTATTACCATCGGTTCTATCATGTTGTGTCTTATTGGGATTTTAATATATGTGATAGTATAAACAAATTTTTCTATTCAAAATGAGATATTATAGTAACCATTGATCATAGTTATTCGGTTCAGAATGTCCTGTAATTCTTTCATTCTGTTGAACGGTTTTATACTATTGTGTTATGTTTGATATTATTGTATCGGAAACTATGCTCAACTATAGCAGAGAAAGATATTTTGACAGCTATTGTTAATGTACAGTTGTCTTGTTGTAAAGTGTTGTGTTGCTTATGTTGTTCTGTTCTGATCTGCTTTGTTCTGCCCTCTTTTGTTTTATTCTCTTTAAAATAAAAAAAGTAATAAGAACTATAGTAATAATAAAACCCAAAATGCATAATTGCTACTGTAAAAGAGAGAGCAAAAGAAAGTGCTGTACAGGATATGGCTGCATGTATGTTTAAGTGTGGAAGATAGATGACCATACTACTGTTTTTGTTAGATTGTTGAGCAAAACTGTTAATAGTCTCACTGTTTGAATGTCTGCCTTGTATGCTTTAATTTTGTAACTTGAACAACTATTTCCAAGATGACAGTATGTAATTTATCAACTAGTGATTTCTTAGCAGTTTTTTTTGGTTGTTGTTCTTTTCTTTTTTTTCCTTTGGAATTCTGTATTGTTGCTACCCTTTTTTCTGTTTTGTTTGGTTGTGTTTTTTTCTTTCTAAATAAAATTTTAAAAAAATTTACTTGAGAATTGTGTTCTTGTGATTTTCTCAGTTGGGGACAGATTGCAGGAAGAAAATAACTGGAGGGAAAAGACCATCGATAATTGTTACAATATAATATGTTCCAAAAACACAGGTCTATTTTCTCTCCTAATACACACAACTACCTTGGTATTCTTTCTATTTTGCAGATTTAAAAAAACCTCAAGGTTTACCAATAGAAAGTAACTTGTCTCAAATTACTTAATCTAGTGAAATAAGAATGGCAGTTCAAACTCAGATTTCCCCATGCCCTGCTACTTGATTGGGGAAAGAGTGGAGAATACTAAGAACTTCCAAGGACAAAACTCTGCACATGGAAAACACCTAGAAAATCTGCAATAGAAAATCAGCAGACTCTGAGAAAAGCAAAAGGACTAAGAAAAAAGATTTAAACACACTTGAGCTTTAACACAACTGCAGAAACTCAGAGGGGTGAGATAAATCCAGAGTTTTAAATTGGGATTTTGCTGGTGAAAAAATAAAAGCAAAGGTATTTTTTGTCTACCAGCACTCATGTTTGTATGTATTCAAGGAGAAAAGAGATACTGAATGAAATGGTCTGTGGAAATATAAAACACATAAACCATCTAGCGTCCAGAGGCAAAATGGAGTACCCTGATCTACTACTGATGTCTTCTTTCAGCTTTGACCTAAAGATGTATTTTATTAAAACTATAATTTAAATGTAACATGACAAATATGCAGTAAAAATTAGCTGTTTTCTAAGCTAAAAAAAATAAAAGCATTCCTCTTCCAAAACCCATTCCATGAATTCATTTCAACAGCATGCATTTAGTGAACTCCCGCCATATGCAAGACATTGTCTAAAAGGATGAGAGGCAAAAAGAACCAGAAAATGACAAGGCTCTAAATTTTTTGTCTGCCTGAGAAGGCAAGAAGTCATCTTGGAAACTACTGAAAGGCAATGACAACAGACTGGGGTAGGAGGGCAAAGCTCTTTGTCACTCAGGCTCCTCAGAATGACCTTGTATAAATTACCTCACAATTTTAATGTTCAGGTGCTTTTTAATCTATACAATTATAACTATTATTTCTCCCACCTCTTGTACCTGCCATAGTAGTTTTGAGGACAACATATCCAAAAGGGACAATGTACAGATGCTCCCATGCTTATCACGGGGTTATATCCTGATAATCGCTTTGTAAGACAAAACTATGGTAAAGTGAAAGTGGATTTGATACAACTAACTCACCGCACATCATAGCTTAGTAACATAGTACACTGCAGAGCATGAGTTATTCACCTTGGTGTTTGTGTGACTGAAGAGGGTCATTAATGACGAGGAACAGTTGAAGTATCTACAGCTCAGCATCACAAAACAGTATCATCATGCATGTTGTTAATTGGAACACACACACAGTCTCACACACACAGGACAAAATCCAAAATTCAAATAGGGTTTCTATCCTATATGTATCACTTTCACAGAGGCTATAAAGTTGAAAAATTGTAAGCATGCAACTTTAGGGCTGTCTGTATATGGATAAGCCTTGTGAATTGTACACCAGAGTCAAAAATCTAACGGTTGTTGAACTAGGCAGATATAGACATCTGTTATTTTCAGATGTCACCATTAAATTCTAGATGTCAGGTTTCTCACTCATTCCTACCAGCACTTAGTTGTGAATTCCATTAACTGAGTTAACTCTTTTAAAAAAATCATTGAGCACATGCAACTAATTCTTATTTCTTAAAACAATTCCATAAAGTTGGTGTAGTTAGCTATATTTTACAATGAGAAAACTGCAGATTTGAAGTCGAGTGATTCTACTAGTGAACAAAGGAGAGCTTACACCCATGTTTTCTGATATAAGTTTTTATTCTGGCTTCCAACTCCCATCATCTGGTTCTTTGCTTCTGTAGTAGCTGACCCTATATTTCTTAAATCTTAACAGAGATTGCAAAAGGGTTATAGGTTCAGGAACCACTGCATTCACAAGCTTTTGAATGTCTTTGGTGTCTTGTAAGGTGCTCAAAACATGGCTGTGAGAACATTTCCAATTTGCTTCCTGGAGTTCCTGCTGATTGGCCCCTATACTGTGCTGCAGTAACCCAGAGGTAACCCAGAAGCCTTTCAATGACAGCCCTCAGACATGAGCTGTTCTTCAGGGGCATCTCCAGAAGCAGCTGGGTCCCTTCCCCAGGAGGCATATTCTAGCAAAGTCCTCAGACTCTGGGGCTGTTCTTTCATCTCAGGACATATTTTCCCAAGTGAATAGGGAGGAGATATTTAGAGAACAAGTTGCTGAAGGAGGTAGATGAATAAGGAGCAAAACTAGGAGAGTATGGGGGTCCCTTGTATACCACTGAACTAGGTGTGGATACAGACCAGCAAACAGACCTTTTGGGAGATATTAGAGAGGCAACCTCAGGAGCCAAGCAATGAAATTGTTAATTATCTGTGTTAGGACTGCGTTCTAACATTTCTTCTTCTTCTTTTTTTTTTAATTTAAAAGAGAATAAAACAAAAGGGGGCAGTACAGAGCAGATCAGAAGAGGACAACATAGGCAACACAGTACTTTACATTAAGTCAACTGGACATCAACAGTATCTAACACCGTATCTCTTACTCTGCTATAGTTGAGCATAGTTTCAATTACAGTAATATCAAACATAACACAATAGTATAAAGCCATGCATATAGTGAAAGAATTCCAGGGCTTTCTGAACTGAATAACAGAAAATGATCAATGGGTATTATAATATCTCATTTTTGATAAAAAAGAAAAAAATTTGTTTGAACTATCACACATATTCAA